>CM032228.1:45017500-45242500 GCA_019009955.1 Riptortus pedestris
TTTCGAGCAGATCAGCTCCTTATCAAGAGGTTCCTTTTCCTTTAATGCATTGTAAATATAATTTTGCTTAATAAGCATTGCCAATTGTTATCTTATTACCCGTTAATATATACACAAATTCAATTTCAGTTCTACTAAAAATATATCTATATTTGTCGTATTGCAATAGGCCAATAAATTAAGATGGTTGCCTAGCCAATTGGCTAGTAATTTATTGTTTTAAAAATAATTTAATAAATGGATCATTTGTAGCATTAAATTGAAAAATGGAGAAAATTTAGAATAGATAGTGACAGATCAGTAGCATGTAGAAAATCTGTTTAGCTTACACAGCCCTTGTGAGGCGGACTTTTAATTACTACTTTACGATAAAAAACATCTTTAACAAATCAAGTGTTATTATTGTTATACTTTCTGGATTTTGCTCCATTTTAACAGAATTCCCTTAATGGAAATCAGCTTTTGAGGTTGTATTTTTTTTTTCATATATATCATTTGTGGGTACTTTCCTGGTTTTTTCTATCTACTACAGGCCTTTAGTAGATCCTACTCAAAAAATGGACTCCAAATGATCTGTGCAAAATAAATCTAACAAATGTTATGAAATTTGATTTTCTTCTATATATCCAGAGATTTTATACTCAAATGGGTACTGTTTAGAAATGCGCTTAGACATATTGATTATAGATAGGTTTTTTCTTCCTCTTTATTTGGACTTTTTTTGTAGTATCTCGGTGCTATTTAAAATATAAAAAACAAGAAATAATGTTGAGCATTTTAAAACTGTTTTTTTTTTTCCTTCAATATATAATTATGTTATTTATCATTATTAATCTGTCAGACGAATTGAATTTTTTCTCGTCTGAAGAAAATTCACGGAAAGGTCGACCATGAGCTGTCTCTAACCAAGGTGGGGATAATAGGAGAAAGGTAGTACTTCATACATTCACAGATATTGACTGACTGGCATTGCACGACGATGCCTTTAGCGTCGTTGGTCATATTATGGTTTTACATCCAGTCCATGGTACTCTGTCCCATATCAGCCATATCAGATAAACCAAATATTGTTATGATAATAGCTGATGATATGGTAAGTTTTTTTAATTGTAACATTTCTTAAGTTGTAACATGAAAGTTGAAAATGTAATATAAATAGAACTGTAGTTACATAGTTGTTCTTTCGAGATTGGTTAAATTAAGTACCACATTTTTTTAGTGTTCATTAAAATATTATTTATTAATATCCAATCCATACTACTATGTTTAACTGGGTTATATAAGAGTAACCACTCTCTCCAGGCTAGACTGTTTCTAAGGTATTTCGAGTAGCTTGTTTCTCATTAAATAAATTTCTATGACCGATATGGGAATTGAACCTACGGCTTTGCCAATTTTGTATTTCGATAAAAGCTCTTGTTGGAATACTTCTTTGTTGGTATTTCCATAGAGGTTTCAATACGAGATCAGGAAGTAAAGTATTTACAATTACATGGATACGGAGGTACTGGTTTTAAGAAGTGCTTCGACGCTTTTAGGAGTTTTTCAACAAATTTAGTACTCTTTCAATTTCTTTGTATAAGCATTTCATGAGTTAAATCGTAAGCTTTAAGTGACCAGATTTTTTTAACTACGTTAATTTCCTACATTTTAATAGCTACATTGGAAATATGTAACAACTATTTTGAACGACTACAGTAAACGTTTTTCTCAAAAGGCTTATGATAGTATTTATATAGTTTCCCCGGAATAAATGCATTGCATAGTAACCCTTGATATTACAAGTTTATGTACCTTTTTACGAAGTAAAGGATATTTTAGGAAGGGGAATCATAAAACTATGAGCTTTATCTGGAATTCTCTGCCGACTGGGTAACTAGGTATAAAACTTGCTAGCATGTTATTTCCACGCTTGCTTCATGAATTTTGAGTAATCACCTTACACATTTTCTCCCCGGAATTACGAATCACTTTAGATTGGTTGTACTCATGACGTAATTTTCGAAACATTCCCTCAAATGTCCAGAAAAAGAGGCCCGTTCAAAATTTTACATATATATATATATATATATATATATATATATATATTGAGTTGATGCAAAATTAATGCAGGTTTCCTCTATTGCGATATCTTAATTCCAATCGTGTAAACAAAGCAAATCCTAACATTGATCATTATTATACCTAAACAAACCTTATCTAATACCCTCTCTTTCACCATGAATTTGATCAGTAAAATCGTTTTGTTCAGTGTGTTCAAAGGTCTTAAATCGAAAATGTCGAAGTGCGATTTTCGTAAAATTTATTTTTACGAATTTAAATTAGGGCGCAGCGCTGCGCAAACGGCTCGTAATATTAACGAAGTGTGGGGTCCGGGGGCTATTAGTGCACGGTGCAGTGTTGGTTCCAGAAGTTTCGCAGTGGAGATTTCGAACTCGAAGACAATGAAGGTCGGGGCCGTCATTTTGCTCTTGACCACGACCAGCTGAGGTCAATAGTGGAAGAAGACCCAACCAAAACCACCCGAGAAACAGCGGTAGAACTCGGCGTGAACCAATCCACAGTTGTACGCCACATGGAAGCAATTGGTAAGGTAAAAAAGTTGTCCAAGTGGGTGCCACACCAATTAAAGGACCACCAAAAAAATCGCCGCTTTGAAATCTGTTCCATGCTAGTGACACGCAATAAAAATGATCCATTTCTCGATCGCATTGTGTCGTGCGATGAAAAATGGATCTTATACGACAACAGAAGGCGTTGTAGCCAAAGATGAACAACCAAAACCTTTCCCGAAGCCCAAACTGCACCCAAAAAAAGTTATGGTCACAGTTCGGTGGTATACTGCTGGTGTTATCCACTACAGCTTTCTCAATCGAGGTGAGACTATAACTGCTGACATGTACTGTCAAGAAATTGACAACATGAATAAAAAATTACAATGTCTTTACCCAGCATTGATGAATCGGAAGGGACCTATCCTACTCCATGATAACGCCAGACCACACGTCGCACAACCAACGCTACGACGACTGCACGAGTTGGGCTACGAAGTTCTCCCACACCCACCTTATTGTCCTGACCTCTCTCCTACAGACTTCCACTTTTTCAGGCATCTGGATAACTTTTTGAGGGAGAAAAATTTTCAAAACCACGATGAAATTGAAAATTCGTTTCGTGACTTCATTGAGTCCAGGGATTCAGATTTTTTTTCTGGTGGAATAAGAAAACTTGTTGAACGTTGGCAAAAGTGCATTGATTCAGATGGAAATTATTTTGATTAAATATATATAGTTAAAGTAAAGATATGGCCTATTTCAATTAATATTAAAAACCTGCATTAATTTTGCATCAACCCAATATTTATATGAAGTGTAAATGAGATATATATAGCTTTAATCTGACCTGAATTTTTCCTTGGCAGGATCGATGGACATTTGAGGAAATTTTTCGAAAATCGCATCATGAGTACATCCTCAATAGCTGATTTCCATTCAGGGAAATTTGCTAAAAATGCTAATATCTCGATTAATACTCAGGATAGATAAAAAGTGTGTAGAACAACTTTAAATTGAAATTAAATTTGCAAGAAGACTAGTACATATTTTCGATCCGACTTCATAGCTGAGGTACTTTGAATCTGTGGTTTTAGTACTTCAACGAACTTGATTCTAAGTTTTACATGAAACGCTTATGGTAATGATAAAAAAAAATTGGCCAAAGTACCATAAATGGATGGTTATCCCACGCATTCCAGAGTATTCACGAGATACCAGACCTTGGGCGAGGCTTGAATGGAGACGGTGTTATGGTTTTTATAACGTTTAATTTTAGCAGCCATAAGTCGGTTTCCAAATAAAAAGTGTATTCAACTTCTAAAGGTCTTCAATACAAAGAGACAAATTCAAGTACTTCGGGATACTCATTGTAAATATACTATTTCCCATGAATTGAATACATAAAATGTTATCTGCAGGTTTCATGATAGCAATTATTACTTTAATCAATTCTTAAAAAAACTTTATCTATTGAGAACATTTGATCCTATGAAATTTTATTTCAAATTTGTAATTTATGACCTGATGAAAATGGTGCAGGCGTTGTGAAGGAAGTAAGTACTTGGTGAAAAGTTATTATATATAAAATAGCGCTATTATTTACATAAACATGGAATCTGAATAATTGAAAATTAACAGAGGATAAAAATCAATTTTGTATAAATTATTGTTCATCAAAGGTGATTCCATTATTTTACCTTAGAATTAATAGATATTACAACTGAATTTTTCTTTTGTGGCTTTATGCTAATCGATACTTTGAAAAAACATTATATTGATTGTAGTAATTAAATATTGTATAATCACGAAAATTGTAGATTATAAAACAGAATATTAAATTATACAGTATTTCTATGTTACGTAATGCGTGTGGAATAATTTTACATTCCGGAGTGCGCATATAATCGCAATAATTGGTCACTTATAGTATCAAATATTTAATTTTTATCGCTCACTTTATCTGTGTTGGACATCTGCAAGTGAAGAACTAGGACAAACTTCCCCTTCAGCTTTTTGATGGCTGCTGAGATTTGGGCTAATTTCCGTTAAGGGGAAATCTGCTAAAGAAAAACTTCTCCGACTCTACTTATGTGATTATACGCGAATAGTAAAGAGTATATTATTTTACTGTTGCCATACCTATCCGTGAAGACCGTCGTCCCTGGCTGATGATGTAGCTGGCACCATTCTAGTCCGTCAAAAGTTGTTCTGATTGTGACTTAGTTAGTTGCCCATTAGTCAGTAGTTATCCGTATTGAGTTACGTTATAGTCCGGGTCTGTTTATTTATATTGTTGCGAAAATTAAATACATGAATAATCCTTCAGAGAGAGAGTCGCGTATTTGGGAAGTGCGAGATAGATCAAAGAAGCCGACAGAGGGTCTACCCCCTACTAGGCCCGTCGATTCCACCGTCGAACGGCCCAGCCAATTCCCCTTTGATGTATGCCGACGATCTATATAAAGAGCCGGCCAGCCGCGAACGAGTCAGTTTTATTCTCACCTGTCTTGATGTTCACATCAGTGCTACAGTGAGACTTAGTGCACTGCGGTAACGTGTTTTTATGTGAAGAGCAGTGTTGTGGCGTGACTGTAACAGTTTAGTGCCGTGTTTAAGACAGTGCAGTGCCGTCTTTGTTGTGAATTTCAGTGACCGTGAGTGAATTATTGGACTGTGTAATCTGAAGAACAGTGACGCTATCAGTGCATATTGTGAGTAGTAATTAAGAATAATTATCCAAGTGAATTGAGCTTTGTTAAATAAATTGTGCAGTGATAGAAACTGTGAAACTTGTGAGTGTTTAATTTTGCAATCCAAAAGAACTCTTATTAGCAACGTTTATTACTGGTTTTGGTTATAAAAACGTAACAATATCACGTAAATGAAGGGTGATTTTAGCTTGTGTCCAGGTAAATTGTTTTCGTGTAGCAAGTAGGTCGTTATCCTTGTTAGGTTGTGTACGTTTTTAGAATGTTGTTTGCGTTTTGGTCTGGTTTGGTTGCTTGTGTATGAGTAGGGGTTTATTATAATGTTATGATGTTTACACTATGGGGAATTTTAATTTCTTAAATAATATAATTTATATTTGTTTAATATTTAATCGTTTATTTACAGTTAGCTAAAATAATAGAATTATATTACACAATGCATTGTCTAGAAGAGGCGTTGAATATACAAATAAACATTACTTTAATCAAAGTAGTGGTAGGCAAAAGTAATTTCGAACACAGAGGGACAAAGAGTAAAATACTTTTTTATGTTTTTCCTGTTGGGATTGAAATCATTCAAGTACTCTAACTTTTAGAATTGTAGAAAAGACTAGCAAATTACAATAAATGCAAAATTATTTCATGATATGACTGTCCATTTAAAAGCGTAAACATTAATTCGTCAACATCTCAGTTATTTATTTCATTTTACTAATACCAGAAATTTCATTGCACTTCCGGTCACCTTTTCTTAGTTCCCTATTGTCTGAACTCACTATAATACAATGTTATTAAGATTCTGGGCTGTCCTTGTAAGGATTTGAAACTGCCATTTATTAGAAATGTTTCATATTTGGATTAAATTTTTCGATTATAGGAAGAATAAATATAAAAGAAACAGTTGTTGTATATCTTTTGTCATTCTTGTAAACGGTTTCTTCAGTAGTGTATTAATTTTTTTAATGGATTTAGAATAATTATTTCTTGAATTCTTTGTACAGTCTATCACTCATAATTATATACCTTGCAACAGCCACAGTTTTCATGAGTATATTTTTCAACATTAATGGTGAACGATGGTGACACTGTGGTTTTTGAATAATATCCAATTGCAACGACCAAAATAAATTCAATGCCACTTCGGGGAATTTCATGTTCCAAAATAAAGGATTGCTTTTCAAAATTTTCATCATTTAATTAATTTATCTTGTCATTAGTACTTCAGAATGTTGTAGTTCCAAAAATTACTGTTTTACGTAATTACGGCAAAAATCCTTCATTGCTTTCGGCTTATTTTTCTTTAACAAATTAGAGAAATTTAGCTGGGTCGTTTTTATAAATGTAATGAAAAACGTGATGTAATAATTAGTATTTCGAAAATTGCATGGCGAGAAATGTATCAAATGCAGCGGTATTTAGCTATGAAATTAATAATGACTTCTCAAAATATTCAAAATCAAAATTTTATTTAGAGTTTTGAAAAAATCCTTTTATTACAACATATAGTGTGCTACATACCTTCCTAGCTTAATTAGAACAGTTTCTAGAGCGATTTCAAAATGCCTCTCTGGAAAATTTTGGTTTTTCAAAACTTTACGAAGCCGTATTTCGGAAACCCTTTATACAAAAAATTAAAATTCGACACTTTTCTTCTTTCTTATTCTCACTATCAAAATTACAAAATAAAAAAAAATTATGAAATTCTTAAGTGGTCAGGTAGAATTTTAATTCTAAGTGTGTTGAACTGACATGGAATTTTCCCATTACCTTTGAAATCATTCAATATCTGATGAGATATTTAACAGCCATATTTAAACAAAATTCATCATGACTATTAATGCACCAATATGGCGTTTCCTAATGTCAAGGACATGGTTATCTAACCATATAAACAGAAATAGTCCTAGAACAATAAATGGGATTGATCTAGGAGTATTTCTATATGTTATAACTCAACATCTGCCTCTTAAAAAAGAAAAGAAAGAAAGTTGCGGAACCAAATAGTATGTAATGGTAGTATTACGAAAACTACGTATATGAAAAATTGAACAGAGTTAATCACATATTTAATAAGTACGAAGTAGATGAAAGGAGCCGACCGATGGTCTAGCCCGTCATTGGCAATACCCGTCCGGGATCTAGAAATGTTGAGATAATTCCCTATCGATGTCTACCAGCCGGCTATATAAGCGGCTCAGCTCGTCCCGACAGTTTGTTCTCAGTTCTCTTCAAGTGATCAACAGTGCGTTCAGTGCAGCTTTAAAGAACAGTGTTGTAAAGTGTTTTACATGAAGAACAGTGTTGTGCCATGATTCTGTAAAGAACAGTATAGTGCTGTGTTTAAGACAGCCCAATGCCGTTAACTTCGAGAAGATCAGTGCAGTGCCGTGTTTTTGTGAACTTCAGTGGTCTTGAGTAAGTTATTGGACTGTGTAATAAGAAGAACAGTGAAGCTATCAGAGCATATTGTGAGTAGTAGTCAAGAATGATTAACCAAGTGTGTAGTGCATTGTTAAATAAATTGTGCAGTGATAAAAACTCGGAAGCTTGTGTGTGTTTAATTTTGCAATCCAAAAGAACTCGAATAAACAACGTTTATTACTGACTTTGTAATAAACGTAACAATATATTTAGTTTCAGTACTACAAAGGAAATAGTAATAACTATTGTTACATTATTGTATATCTTTAAAGTTTTACAATTGGTTAACTGCTAATGAGGAAGATTTTTGCAGGGCTTCAATGACGTAGGATTCCATGGAGGTGACGTCAGAACCCCAAACTTAGACGCACTGGCCGGGCATGGAATTATCCTCAACAGACATTACACACAGCCATGCTGTTCTCCTTCCAGGGCTGCATTACTCACTGGGAAATATCCTATCAGATATGGTAATACATGATTTAAAAGCAAAGGTATTTAAGACCCAACATCATCTTCAGAAGCTGAGAGTTAATCTCCGGTTACTCTGATATTCTCCAAGGCGCAATTCAATGTGTGACCAAGATTTTTAATACCTGCCCCTAGATTTTATAGTGGATTGGTGGCCAACATTTGGAATACATTTTTTATCCTCTTCATATATTTTGATGTCACTTGGTGTTGATCCATGTTGGAGGCATTGGGTGATTTTTAAAAGAAATCAAGCAATTACTGGAAACGAATCTGGTGATACGTTGAAGAATGAGGTGATGAGAGTTATAGTTGACATTATTTGTTGAAACTGTTCTAGGGATATGTTATAAGGGATAAATGACTACATTCATTAAAGGGTATAGGTGATTGCAATAGTTGAAAGTATCACGTAATTAGTTAAGAGTATTTGGCGATTCGTTGAAATGGATAGGTCATTGCATTTGGAGCAAGGGATAGGCTGATTTGTTGGTAATTATACGTCGATTGCATTAGGTGCAAGGGATAGGCTGATTTGTTGATAGATAAAAGTCAATTGCATTTGGTGCAAGAGATAGGCTGATTTTTTTCATAGATACAGGCCGATTATACAAATCTTCTCTAATACATAAAGAAGGAGACATTTGCAATTTTCTTTATTTTTGCCCGTTTTTATCATTTAGTCAATGCAATCAGAAGAATAGGTGCGATTAGATATTATAAAAGTTTTAAGATAGGCTAATTTAAAGATTCTGGTTGTTTATGACTAATGCAAGGATAGGCTAGACATCTCACTAAAAATATTCAATATGCATTCAGTTAAAAAGTATAAATCAGGCTGATTTTTGGTAATTACAATACTTGCATTAATTTTTAAAAGGAACTTAAAATGGGCACTTTTTTGTTTGTTGAAGGAACAAACCTGGTTTTTGTTGGTTAGGAAGGGGCTAATTCTGGAATAATTTCACCTTTAATGTCATTTGCATTTGGTACATGGGATAGGCTGATTTGTTGATAGATAAAAGTCAATTGCATTTGGTGCAAGAGATAGGCTGATTTTTTTCATAGATACAGGTCGATTGCATTTGGTGCAAGGGATAGGCTGATTTGTTGGTAATTATAGGTCGATTGCATTAGGTGCAAGGGATAGGCTGATTTGTAGATAGATACAGGTCGATTGCATTTGGTGCAAGGGATAGGCTGATTTGTTGGTAATTACAGGTTGATTGAATTTTGTGCAAGGGATAGGCTGATTTTTTCATAGATACAGGTCGATTGCATTTGGTGCAAGGGGTTGGCTGATTTGTTGGTAATTACAGGTCGATTGCATTTTGTATAAGAGATAGGCTGTAGTTTTTTCATAGATACAAGTCGATTGCATTTGGTGCAAGGGATAGGCTGATTTGTTGGTAATTATAGGTCGATTGCATTTTGTGCAAGGGATAGGCTGTTGTTTTTTTCATAGATACAAGTCGATTGCATTTGGTGTAAGGGATAGGCTTGATTTGTTGGTAATTATAGGTCGATTGCATTTTGTGCAAGGGATAGGCTGTTGTTTTTTCATAGATACAAGCCGGTTGCATTTGGTGCAAGGGATACGCTTGATTTGTTGGTAATTATAGGTCGATTGCATTTTGTGCAAGGGATAGGCTGTTATTTTTTCATAGATACAAGTCGATTGCATTTGGTGGAAGGAATAGGCTGATTTTTTCATGGTACAGGTCGATTGCATTACTATCATCTTCATCCAGCAAAGCAGAATAGAATAATTCCCGCACTACTTGCAAGAGCTGAAGGAATATCGAAGGCACAGAACTAAGACGAAAGAAAAAAGATCCTACGTCGGCGCTACGCAAAAATTGTTACAAGGAAGAAGATTACAAGCAAAAAAAAACTCAAGAAGAAAAAGGAAAATAAGAGTTCAAGTGAGAAAAGACCATCGACAAATAGCAGTAAAAACGTTTTGGTAAAGGTACAAAGAAAATGATTTCAAGTCTCATAAAGCAATGAATAGATACTGTATTTGGAACAGATTGAAAAATAGGAATATTTGATAAAAAATATCAAAGACCAGATTCAAACCAAAAGTACCAGGAGTATATACATCCTGTTATGGTTTCTCAAAATAAATTGGTCCGATTTGCAGATTTTGTATGCCAAGGTCGCTCAATCCACCAAGAGTGTGAAAATGTTTCAACACTCATGCTTCAACGACATACTTTTGTGGTATAAAGTTCAGTTGATCTGTTTAGCAACTATACACGTACGTCTTGAGTTCGAATATCTTAATAGTATGTATGTATACCATATTCAACAATCAACATCGGTATTATGTGACATTCAACATGTATTTATTTCACAATCGACTTATGACTACATTGTTACATCTTTCTTTACAGGAATGCAAGGTTTACCGATTAAACCAGGTCACCCGAAGGGACTTCCATTGGGAGAAAAACTTTTCCCTCAGGTAATTGCATACATAATAAAAACAATTATATTGAAGACAAAGAAACAAGTCCCTCAGTATTTCTAAGATGCAAATTAATACTTTAAATAATCTATATTTGAACAGATTAAAGCAATACATTGCATGCGATATGACCTAGTTCACAGTCTTATCAGTCATGAATAATTTGAAAAAAATCAAATCAGGAAAATCAATAAAAATGACTTATCCTGTCTTGGAAGCGAATTAAAACTTTTCATTTAGTTTTACATGAATTCCTTGAGATCATAATAATTTAAATTAATAAAATGCATTGATTTACTTTAGTGCAAATGATTTTAATTGAAAGTAATATTCTGTATCTCCGTTCCAAATCATCGGATCAAAAAATGCCACAGAACATAATTTACAGGTCATTTCATGTTATAAAAAAATATATTATACAAATCTTCTCTAATACATAAAGAAGGAGACATTTGCAATTTTTTTTATTTTTGCCCATTTTTATCATACCACCCCCTTAGTCAATGACAATCAGAAGAATAGGTGCCCAACTAGATATTATAAAAGTTTTAAATATGTAATTTCAAGATTCTGGTTGTTTATGACTAATGCAAGATACGCATAGACATCTCACTAAAAATAGTCAATATGGATTCAGTGAAGGTTAAAAAGTATAAATCAGAAAAATGGAATTTTTGGGAATTACAATACTTCCTTTAATTTGTAAAAGGAACTTAAAATGGGCACTTTTTTGTTTGTTGAAGGAACAAACCTGGTTTTGTTGGTTAGGAAGGGGCTAATTCTCGAATAATTTCACCTTTAATGTCATTTGCATTCACATACCATGGTCATATATTACTATAATAAGACCATCTTTTGCGTGCTAGTTTAACTTGATTGCAATCAACAGAACAACAAGAATATATTGCTAAGAATATCTCACTATTTTCATTCATTTAACGTTGAACACTGCCAAAAATGACCATTTGATATTCATTCAATATTTATTTTTGCATTGCTTTCTAATAAATTAGGTTTATAATGAAGCCAGAAACGATAATAAAGCAACCGACTAAAATCCCATTTAGACTGAGCTGGAGTATAATAGAATAAACTAATTCCATTGAAATGGTAGCCACTGATGTTTTAGGCATACCTCTTTTCCAAATTTCTGATACTCTAAGGTACCATATTGCATCTAATAAGCCGTTCTAGCGGGTTTCATTCTTCCAGCAAGCACAGAACAACTGAGCCTGCACATTTTTATTGTGCAGATGAACTTAAGTTCGTCATATTCGGTATTAGATAGGTCTTGCTGCCAATGCTTCATTTGGGCAGCTCTTTAAAGTCTACAAATATTATTCACAGGTCTTATCAGTATTAGACCAGCACAGCTATTCAGTTTATGTTTGTAAGAGTCCAAGTTTCACTGGAATATAAGAAAGTTTCCTGAGTCAATTTGCTTTCTGTAGAGCTTCAAAAATTCTCCCTAATATCAAATTCCATTTTGGAAGTTGGTCTCCGGACTGCGACCTATCAGCAGTAGGGATGACCAGCATCAAGAAGGCAATCAAAGAGTTGCCAACAATTAATATCCCTATGTGCGTGAAGACTGCTGAAGGAGAAAACCGCCGTAAGTCAGGAGAAATATTTCGTTTATCTCCATTGCTATTCTCCCCAAACATTTAAGTGGTGTATCATTAGAGAAAGCGTACTCTCCACAAACGCCAGAACCCTCTGCCCCCTAAATATCTGACATAGTCCGTCTTATCATTCTCTAAACTCAGCACTAAGTCCTCGAGCAACGTGCACACGCACTGGCCAATGCCACAATGTTTAAACCAGTAAACAATTCATTGCCACAGAACTTTCATGCCGCTTTGTGAGCCAATTGTATATGGGAACACCAGGATTTAGTTCATTATTCAGCGTCAGGATAGAGACTTTAAGGGCGGGATTGAACAGCTCAAGTGATAGTGGGCATCCTTACATTTGACTCCAAGTGAACTAACAGCAATATGAAATTCCCACAATGGCTATGATATATATATCAATATCTTCATTCTCGATCTGATAAGTTTCTTTAGTATTCCCAAGTATTGTAATGCAGGAAGTTCCTTTAAAATGTTTACATTGTCGGAGTTCAAATAAATACGCCATGCAAATCAACATCAAGCTCCTATTCATTTTCAGTCATTACCCATTCTGAAGTAATGATTTTTGTTGCCCTGCCTGGTCGAAGAATACTCTGATTCCCTTCCAGTATTCTTTCATTCTTTTCCATTCTTTCCCAAAAAGTGGCCTAACTATATTCAGAGCTGAGAAGAGAAACGTTATACCCTTATAGGTTAACATTTTGATTTATTGTCCTTTTTTATGAATAGACAAGATGTCTACCCATTCAATGGGCATTTTAACTTTAGTCCAGACGAATCATCCAAGCTTGCCTCTTTAGCATGCTCCCATTGAATATCCTCTATCCTAAAAGAACATCGCCACAGTTGCGAAGCTCCAAATAAAATAAAATAAATAAATATCCTAAAAGACTTATTATTTCATTCACCTCCAGGTAATCCGAAGTCATAACTTCCTCACGTCATTACTGGTTGGCTAATCGGTGTATACCCCGCCCAAATGGTTCTTTGAAGTATTGTGTCCACCCACAATTAGGAGATTCCTGTATTGGTCATAACGAAATTTAGCCCACTGACGGGGTCTTGTCGGAAACATTTAACTTCTAAGATCCTCTTGTTTATGAAAATACTCCCAGTATCTCGACGATGAATTCCTTAGCTTCGTACGTTCTTTGCTTAATACACAGGAATAATTTATTAAGAATAATAATATTGGAACTCACAAATATTTGTTTTATGATATTTTGGAATTTAAACTCTATTTTCATAATTACATTTTCTTGTTTCCCTGATTTTTTAGTATTTCAAGAAGCTTGGCTACGAGTCTCATTATATTGGAAAATGGCATGTCGGATACGAGACTTGGGCTCACATGCCTACCAACAGAGGCTTTGACAGTTTCTACGGTTATCTGAATGGCTTTATTGGTTACTACGATGCAATTCACACAAGAGTCGTAAGTATTCACTAGAAATATTAATAATATATTACAAGCTAATACCAAATTATGAATTCTGATCTACGCGACAGCTGTTTACTTTAATAAGGAATAATTAGTAGCTTCAAGAACTAAGCACTATGCTATCAATCACAAAAGAAACATACATTATCCAGAGAAAGGCAAACGCTATGCAACGATTGGCAAATGGAATAACTAATTTAGATACCAATTATTGGCTGAAATATAATAAGGAGTACCTTCATTAAACTACTCTTGTTAGTCACAACTCAAGCTAAGCATTAGTTGTAGGCCAAATTACTTATGATCAATCATCTCTCATTTCTCACACCTGATTAGTTCTTGACAAATCTGTACTTTTAATCAAACGAATTGACCATCGATCACTAATTGTCTCTGTAGAAATGAAAGTAAATTGGTAAATATTATGGGCTTAGACCAACGCGTTTATTGTTGTACATTGCGGGCTGGTTGAACTACACCAATTCAGACCACCAATCAGTAGTCCTGCTTTAGCTTTTGAATAGTGAAAGCTCAAAATATGCAGCCTCGTTTGGACGATTGTGCCGTTTGGCTTCTACCGATGCTCCGAAGGCTGGTTTATGGCATATTCGCACTCGCGTTATGAGTAAACGTAGTTCTTTATGGAAAGCAGTAGCACGTCCTAAAACTACCTAAATCATACATGATATTTTGGGCTACACACTACTTATTCCTGGTGAGACCAAATGGAATTACGTTTACTATGAAAAAAAAATCCTACATAAGAAAGAGAACTGCCAAGAGGTTTTTACCCTTGAGGTGAGGTCATTTGCAGGGGAATGTGAGTGAACCCTAACACGGAGAGATGAATTATTTATTGTTATTGCCATTATTTGGAGGACACCAATTATCGTTGAAATGCCTTCGTTGAGGAAAACGAAAATAAGTAACTACCATGTTTAAAAAAAGGGAAATGGCCAACACTTGTTTACAAGTTATTTTAATCTTGAAAGTCATGAAAAATAAATTAACCTAAAGGAAAGCGTATGGACGAACATTCAATATACTTCCATGCTTAAGTAATCGAACTTAGGTTTGTTATTAACAATGCTATTGACACCTGGATATCAAGTTGTGGGTTGGTTCCATCAGTATATATATTTCTATTGTAAAATCGGTCGGTAGAGGACGCCATTAACCCTAGAACGGTAGTGATATTATTTCCTACTTAATGGTATTGATATGTAAATTTTACGTGTGCAACTGGTAATTGGTGAAATTATTCAAAATTTGTAAATGTTTGGGACTATTTTTTTATTTTATTAAAAGATACACTTTTCTTTAACTTATATCTACGTTAATGTACACGGCATTCTTTTCAGGCGCTTTGTTCGAAACACGTTCCGGAGGTTGTGTGCTCCATTCATATCCATTCTTACCAAGCACAACCCCACCTTCTACATTTATTGTGACTGATCTGTCAGTATTGTGTGGTTGAGAGGTTTTAGGTTTTTTCGCCTCTGTGTTTCATCTCTTTCTTCGATTGCCTTGATGTTTTCTAAAATTTTCTCACTCTCATCGCTATCTAGCCCACTCTGTATTGCAATCATTTCCAAAAGCTCAACCTCCTCATCACTTGGAGAATACTCCGAATCATCATCGCTGTCGTATCCATATCCATCTATTTCATAATTGTCATTTTCCCCATCTGACCCATCGGAGAGTTATTTCAACAAATTTCTGATTTCTTCATCCATTGAATATTTTTTCTCCATTTTTCCGAAACTATAAACAGATTATTTATATTCTTACTATACATCTTTGTCTTTTTTATATTCAAAAATAAAAGTTAAAAACATTAAGAGAAAATAAATTAGAATATAAAAATAAATTGAGAATAACATTAATAAGTTATGGCATAAAAACCGGTTATTAGTAGCGATACGTAAATTTTACGTGCCAAAAGGTTGTGGTTAATATTATTGATACGTAAATATTACGTGTCGTTTTTATTTCAAAAAATAGTATTGGATGAGTGGAGAGGTTCACTTAGCTGCACTTGGCGAAGGTGAAGGCCAAACTGTCTGGAAGGCACATAGCTGAGGGCTGGGGGTGGTGCGGTCGGTAACGGCCCTTTGATAACAGTTCGAACCAGATCATACGTAATTTTTACGTTCACTACCATTCTAGGGTTAATGGCTGATCGCCACGTACACTAGGCAAGCTCTTTCGATGCACGGGGGGGTGGGAGGTAAAAGAGAAGTGATTTTTCAAGAAAAAATTGTGGATTTCCTTAAATCCTTTGGAATATATCACTTAGCTCCCAAAAATTATTTGGATATCTCTAATGATGAAGGGAATTGGTACAAGATCCGAAATTAGGATTTATTAATACTGATGTCTTTCTTCAGGTACGGTAGTGGCTGAAGGTTCCTCTTGATGGGCCACAATATGAATCATTAATGTTTATTTCATATGAATCTCATAGTTAAATAGTTGCCCGAGCTCATTTCCCCTAACCACAAATTATTTTACTTTCCTGACGTTGTACAGATTGAGCAGTATTGCAACATCTATAATTTCAGTTATTATCCAAGTGAGATGAAAATTAGTCACCTGTTGCATTCAGGGCGTTTGTTAGTATTAAGAAACTGGTGCAGCGAAGCAGTGAGATTTGATTATGCTTTTTAGCGGCAATTAACCTTGTTAAATCAACGGTGTTAGGGTGTAATTGATACTAATCAACACGGCATCATCGGAATACCCTGAATGCTACGTCAGGATGTAGCATATATCATTACATACTAGGATTAATGTGTATTTCTCAGGTTGCTTCATCATGGGTGGGTGTAAAATGCGCCGTTGATAATCTTTGGAAACCCTTGCTATCTCAAAGCTACTTTGTGCTCAAGTTTACATTTTACAGAAAATCAATTCTTGTCTTAACCTTGCGGCGGAGAGTGATGTAGTCGAGTCATAAACAGTTTACATTAATAGTTTAACGTTCTTCGTTAAATAATTAAATAAACGTTTGAAACACATCACTTTTTATTTAAGAAAGTTGAAGCATCGTTAACGAAAACATGGAACTAGAACACCAACTTAATGACAACAAAACCCACATATTTACACTCTGGTCTCCACCATTGTATAACCTATATGTTGCCATGGTAACGTAAATTGTTTGTTCCTAGTACATCACTCTCGGCAGGTTATCTTGCGGTTACCTCGAGAGCGTATCAAGACACTCGTTATTACTGTTATTCGGGCGCACCTCCGCCACACTAGGCATCATATAGGAGATTCAATGGCAGGGACCAGTGTAAATAGGTAATCTATGTAAGTTGTTTTACAAGTTCGATTAATAAAATAAGTGTTTTTCAAATGTTTATTTAATTATTACTGAAGAACGTTAGAACCTCTTATCAGAGTGTTATGTTTTCATAGGAAGTGCAGTACGACTAGTAAATTTAACCTACTTATACTAATCATAAACCTGACAGAAGCCAACAAAGAGGTGGTGTAGACAACAGCATATATGATTCTACGTATATAGGCACATCATTTGCCTAATAGCGTTCCCGTGCGAAAATCACTGGTGTACTCCAGAGCCAGCAGTTTTTGTCCCTCTCCATTAGTATCAAACGGATGACCTCAGGTAGTCCTTATACGCGTTGTAAAAAAACACAAAAGCAGAATTTTCACCATTTTTACTTACTTGTTAACGAAATATAGGAGGCTTTTAGCGAACCGTTCTCATGGACACTGTTTCTACCTTTTGAATGGGGGTGGGGTTTTTTAAAAATTTCCTGTTGCTCTTCAGGTTCCGACTGTTATAAATGGTAGGTGTCCTAGGTCTGTGGGTTTCTCAATATTTTGGTCTGAGTGTCATGAATGATGGGGTTTATACTGTTGATATTAGTGATGTCCAGAGTGGCATATAGGTGGTTCGAACATCTGGTCATGAGCATGTACTTTGTACGACTTGGGTGCAGCCATGGTTCGAATTTAAAATTAGAAAATTTTCTTCTTTAGCAGATTTCCTTTAAGGGAAGCTATTGAAGTTGTACTCATGACGCGGTTTTCGAGAAATATCCTCAAATGTCCATCGATCCTACCTAGAAGATAACGAAAATGAGGTCCGTTCAAGTTGAGGGAGCAATGTTGGAGAGAGTCTATGCGAACTTCCAAGAACGCCTCCAGCACTGCATCAACGATTTCGGCCACCACATGCCTGAGGTTATTTTCCACACTTGACTGTCTCAAATGCTATTTTCTTGTGAAGCTTATTGCATCTATAAATTTGTTTTTAAATAAAAGTTAACTGTTTTATAACTTTTTAAAAACCGTCCGTCCTTTCTGCCGCACCCTATATCTCTGTTATTATGCGTAGGATCGAGAAATTGTATTGAACCAATCTCATTGCAAATGTAATGCTCTATACAAGTTATTATGTATCTGTTTTCACTATCTTCAATATTAACCGAGGTATTTGTATTTTTTAGCTTTCGGCATTCAGTAAACCTCCACTCCAACTCATGTCATATTAATATTCATTTGAAGCCTAAATACCAAATATTGTTCTCATTGAACTTTTATGTCTTGAGATAAATGCTAATACGGTACGCTCATGGGTAATCTGCTTAGTTAACGCAGCCCCTGCGTGACGGACTTTTCTGTGTAGAGTTCAGTTCTTAGTGTTGTTTTCTTTGTCCGTTCTACTATGCAGGCTGCACAATTTGGCAGTGCTTTCCTAACCTGTTCTAAAGTGTAAAGTTTCTTAAATCTAATGATATCAACTATAAAAATAAGTAAAAGGTGAAAATAAAAGTACATATTCCATTAAGAACCTTTTTTGACTATTTCAGCTGTCGGAGCGAAGTGAAGATTCAGTGATTTTATTTTTTTGTTCCGGACTGTGATTGAATATTGACACACTCCTGCGATTACAGTTTTAGCTTATTCTGAATCTTGGCGTTTTTCGTGGAGGCTTAGAAGTGCTTGAATCTCAGCACTAGTCCCTTGGCTTTGGACGCCAATCATATCACAAAAGGCGCTTTGTACATCAAAAGAAATTCTTTATTCGTAAATAACTGCATACATGTGGTATCAGTTTAAATGTTGTTGGATCATTGGTGCATCGCAGAATGTAAATTGTGTCCACCTCAAGAAATGTCTTTGCACTAGGATGGAATCGTTGAGTAGCCTTTAAATTATGAACTCTAAGAAGTATTTACTAAGCATATGTAGTTCCAATGTTCTAAAGTCAGACCGATAGTAGCTCCTAGAACTTGAAAAACGTTTTTAAACCAAATGATTCCTTAATTTTAGGGGCGCTCAGGACGAGATTTCTGGCGAGACGAGACTCCAATCTGGCGCGATGTCTACGGACATTACGTGACAGATGTGTTGAATAAAGAAGCCGTACGTGTAATCAGCAACCATTCGGAACCTGATGGACTGTTCCTAGTCTTGAGCCATGCAGCTCCACACTTCGGCAATCTGGACTTCGCTCGGGAATCGCCACCAGACAGCAAAAATTTTACTGGAAGAGCTATTCTTAAAGGTAATGAGGTTTGTTTCATACACTGACGTATTTAAGCGAGTCCGTCATGCACGGGCATCTCGTCGTATATTCTTTATTTTTCAAGTCGAAATTCGATGACTAGTAGTGGGGGTTTATTGTAGACTGAAAACAAGAATTTGCTATAACTTGTTGAATATTTGAGTTACAAGAAAATGTATATAGCAACAATTGCAGAACATTAATAGTTTAACAAGACTGGTTCTA
Organism: Riptortus pedestris; assembly: GCA_019009955.1. NCBI lineage: Eukaryota > Metazoa > Arthropoda > Insecta > Hemiptera > Alydidae > Riptortus > Riptortus pedestris. The sequence goes on from CM032228.1 coordinate 45,036,974, forward strand.
TAAACTTTTTCTTTTTGACATATAGATAGAGATACATTGAATTTTCAAACACTTTCTAACGCAAAAACTAAAATGATCTTGAAAAAAAAACAAACAATTAAATTTAGAGAATGTTATAGATGAAATAAACATCCCGAAAAATCTTTACTAATGACATCATCATACCAAGTATTTGCACATTTCTCACAAAATAAATGCAATTTGGAAACCATATTTGGTATTTAAGCTTGAAATGAGCCGTTTCATGGTATATTGGCTTACTGTTAACGTGCAATGACTAAACTAGGAGGTTTTCTAAAAACTGAAAGATAAAATAATAATATGTCTGATAAGATTTGAAACAGAAAAGAGTATGTAGAACAACATATTTAGGAAATTACAATTACAATAAGATTGGTTTTATACTATTTTTAAATTTAAATTTTCAAATTTATTTATAAGACTATTTTTTTGGGGCTCAGGTTAGCCATGCGAGTTAAAGCGTTGATCTTTATCTCACATGGTAAACCTAGAGTGGCGAGTTCGATTCTTGCCTGGGCAAAGGAAATTATTTAATGACGAAATTCATTAAATAACGTCCTAAAATCCCACCCTGGCTAGAAAAGGGTGGTAACCTGTAGATAACCCGTCCCGATTAGCCTAAGTTGCAAAAAAGTGGACGTTAATAAATAATAATAATAATATTTTTAAATTTAAAAATAGTATTTATTTAGTCTATTTTTAAATTTAAATTTCCAAATTTATTTATTATTTAGGCTATTTTTAAATTTTCAAAATACTTCCCTTCTAAAATTGGTACTATTTTTGCCGTTGACGAACTTGATCTAGAGTTTTACATAAAACGTATAAATGATGAGGTTGTAAGCAAGCAATCCAAATTGCAAAATATTGGATTTTCTAAAATAATAGTGCTAATTCTGTATAAAGTATAAAAGAACACTAACTGACTAGTTATCAACTACAGGGTCTTCAAGTGGAAGTATTACCCTATCTAATAATATTAAGGTGCATTCAGTGTGTTAATTTAATTAATCTTAATAAACTGGGTTGATTATTTTTTAAAAAAATTATTTATTTTGATAAACAAGGTTGTTTCTTTTGTATAGACGTATTATCACGGAGATTAGGGGTCAAATTGGTAGAAAACCAAACGTTTTATGAAAAAGTTCAGTTTCATTAGTGCTAAAATGAAATCCGTTTTGCAATTTGGAATATTTTTGTGATGGAGAATATTGTAGGGATTTGAAAAGAAAAAGAAGAGATTTGCAGCTTTCTAAATGTAGAAAAGTGTGTTTGAGTGTTAAAATCTTATCTTCAGATAGTGGAGCAATAAAAGAAGGGAGTTTACAGAGAATCAAAATGTCGTTACTTATTCTCATTAAACCCCCTTAGTGTTTCTTTTACAATGCCATATGATTATTCTTGGAGCATCATTTTAAGGAAAATTTATTGGACTTTCGAATAGTAAACTCAGATTTTCGATATTGAAATAATGTCTGGAGTTATTGCGTGATAACTGCTGATTTAGGCTAGGTTATTCTGCTAAAAGATTAAATGATCTGAGCACATTTCCCAAACTAGAACGTCATATGACATTTACTGTTTCTCACTTAGTAAAAGCTTTATCTTTATATATATAATTCTAGCGTGCGTGTGTATGTCACTGAACTCCTCCTAGACGGATGGTCCGATTTGATTGAATTTTTGAATACGCGTTCGGGTGACGCCCCGGATGGTTTAGCGCCGCAGATCGGCCAGGCAGATGGAGCAGGAGTGGGGGTCGTGAGGGAGGCCTGAAATTAAAAATAGCCGTATTTCTTTTCCTATTGGGTTTTCGGTAAATATGCACAGGATAAGAGTTGTTTATGTCGTTATTTGGAGTAACTTTTGTCATATTCACTTTCGTCCTATAATAAAGTATAAACGAGATATACACTAAAAAAATAAAGAGGGGCCAACAATTTTATTGGGCACCAACGATTGAACCCAACTAAACAAAACTCGGCATGTGAATTAGCATTAATTCTACCATGGATATAAGCTGTACTAAATTTATTAAGTTCGAACGTGAGTGGGGGTTTACTGAAGGCCGAAAACTAAAAAACGCCAATATCGCGGTTAATATTAGAGAAATTGAAAATAAGTACATGACAACGTTTATAGATCTTTTAATTTGCAAAAAGATTGGTTATATACAAAATTTCGATCAGACTCAAACTAACGGAGATATTTCGAATTTTTGAAAATCCTCCCCTCTAAATCCCCCCTCCCAATGATCCGATTCCGGCCGTTGAAGAACATGATCCGTCTTTTAACGTAAAACGTTTAAATACGGAGTTTGGTAACGATCGAGCGAAAATTGCGACCGCTAGAGCGTTAACAGGCTAATACACCGCTATCTTTATATATATAATTCTAGCATATGTGTGTATGTCACTGAACTCCTCCTAGACGGATGGTCTGATTTGATTGAATTTTTAAATACGCGTTCGGATGACGCCCCGGATGGTTTAGCGCCGCAGATCGGCCAGGCAGACGGAGAAGGTCTCTGGTCGAAGGGCGAAGGGCGAGGTTATTGGAAATGTAATGAAATGTTTATATGTTTATCTTATGTATGTCCTTAGAGTTTAAGTATGTCATTTAAATAAATATGTTTTCAGCTGCGAGAGGTTTTCACTTTCAGACATTGTTATTTATTGTCCAAATTTATTTTAATTTGATTTTAAAGTTTCAATTATTTTATTTTCTTTATTTATATTTATGTATTTGCATTATTATTGTTAAGGGTCTTGATTTATTTCAATTATTGGTCTACCAATTTTTGTTTTTAAGAACGTGTAGTGCGCATTCTACCAGATAATCATAGAACTAAAACTACTTCTTTTCCTTCTCTCATTTTTCCTTTTCTTTTTGAGTACCAAGTTTTCGAGATATTTTTTTTACTATTTATTTTAAGGCAAACGTGCGCATAACTTTTTTTTTTTTTTTGCGTTATTAAAAGAAGATTTTTTTAAAACATAATATTATATATTTAATACCCTAATCGCTTGATATATCATGCAGGACAACGTCTGCGGGGTCCTAATTTAACTATTGTTAGACATTATTTTATCATTAAGGTTGAATTATCGGACTTTTCTTAATCAAGAATGTTGAGTTTACCATTGGAAAGAACAATAAATATTCCTTAAAATGATGACCCAAGAATAACCACTAATTCTTCAAGATGATTTAAAATTTAACGTAATTAAAAAGTTACCATTAAACACAGTTAAAACCATGTCAAGTTAAAAGATATCAGCTAATACAAATAGCAGAACCTTCGCCTCAAAGTTTAAATGACTTTCTCAACTGTTAACTTCAGGAGCATCGTGCAGCATTCACCGCAATTGACACATGCCACAAATTGACTTGGTTAAGTTGAACAATGCCTGTCGTTTCATGTGTTCTCATGGTCCCATTAGTGAAGTTCTTTAAAGTTTAATACAACTTCACGGGAAACTTCCACCTCAATACACATTGAAGAAAAAGTTCAACTTCTATTTAACATTAAGTAGAAAATCATGGGAGGTGGTTTCCAAAATAAGTTTTATTATATCATGTTGTGTAGACAATATTTCTGCACGTAATTCATTTTCATGCCCGTGATATGAACAAATTATATTTTAGTTACCAAAATAATAATCTTTCACTTATTTTAGCCTACTAATGAACACAAAATGTTATTCGTTCTATTCGATCACCACCCCAAAAACACTGAACTAGCCTACGATGAAGAGGTGTAAATTTGCAGTATGCATTACTGACCAAATTTCCCAATGTTTACATTTAGTTATGCTGCAAATCGTCCTATTCTTGGTATTGAGTGAAGCTCAATCACCTCCTTCATCCTTGCTTACGAAATGATTTTTCTCAATCCAGGTAGATATTTGTTTAAAACCGATGAATGCAAAAAAACCTTAATAAGTAAACTGATAAGTATCAAAAGTATTGCCCATAAATTCTGCTTTGTCTCAATTTTCCTCGTTTTTGGAGATGGGTAAAAATTACATATATTTTTTTTCCAATTTCGACACAGTATTTAGCTCGGTAAATCGGCAATTGAGGTTATAATCATGATGAAATTTTCGAAAAATGCCTTCAAATGCCCATCGATCCTACCCAGGATATGACGAAAATGAGTTCAAAGCTATATATGTATATATATGCTTGTCTCTTACCACTCTAGCAATTTTTGGTTCTTCGTTACCAAAATTTATATTTAAATATTTTATGTAGAACTAAAGGACAAGTTTGTTATTTTCGTCATGAATGATATCTATATCTAATCACTGCCAAATATTCATCATCCTAAGATCTCACTTAGAATTACTTCTAATACTATTTAAATGTAATAGTTACTAAAATCGCTGTTACTATTGCGGAATGGAACGAAGTAGGAAAGATTCCAAGATTGTTTTATGTTTGCCAAGCACGTTCTAAATAGTGATTTTTCACTCTGTAGATATGATTCGCTGGCTTGATGACTCTGTTGGAGAAGTGGTGTCGACTCTCCACTGGAAAGGTATGCTGAACAACACCATCATCATATTTTTCTCCGATAATGGTGCTCCTACGGTGGATGAGCTATTTAACTATAACAACCATGGATCAAACTGGCCATTAAGAGGGGTATGCCTACAGTAATTTCCTTTCTCTTTATTCATTTCAAATGTATTTTTGATTTCCTAGTTGTGAATTGATGAAAATAACAGCAATGCCATTGTAGGAAAAGGCGCGTACCAACAATTGCAGGCAAGCTATCTGAGGTTAGCTATTTCATGCTATAATCTTCTCTACAGTACAATTTAGTATTTAGTTTGCGAAACTTCAGAGGACTTTTAGAACTTGTTCATTTTACAGCCTGATTTCATTCACGAACTATCTCCTTCCCGAAAGAGTGTTTTATATTTTTGGATATCTTCACTGCTAAATACATAAATTAAATAATAACCAGCTTCCGTCTCTTCTAAATTACTGTCTCTGCCGCAACGGAAAAAATAAGTGCATGTTCTAGAAAGCATTCCACAAGGAGTCTAATACTGGGTAACGTTTCCTCCATCAGTCTTTTAGTGGGAATATTTAATCATTATACTTAAATTTAATTTATTACTCATTTTGAAACTGATATTGCGTAAACATTTTAAAACTGCGTGTTTTTGTTTTTTCATCATAAAATAAAGTAAAACCTTTCTTTCTTTACTTAATTGTTGATAAAAGTATTTCTTACATACATGAAATATATTGCCGTAATCTACTTCACAAGTTTTGAAAATATACCAATTTGGTTTAATAAAGATATTTTTTTTTGTTTTTAATTTGCTTACCGTTTATGAAAAATTAGTCAACTCTTGTTCATTTAATATAAACCCTAATATGGTATTCGGTTTTAATGCTGTAAGCTGTATAATACAAAAGTTTCAAAGTTCTAGATCTATCCGTTCAAAAGACATTGATCAAAGTTGGATCGCAGCCCCAAAATGTTGGTAATCACTGCGCACTTTATGCTTTAAAGGCATTCTTTGTAATTTGATCAACACCATACACGCATTATCCGTTTCACGTAAAAGTGAACAGATTTACGGGCCATCAGAATTCTACCATACTATACACTTTAAATATATACTTATGACCCAATGGAGTGCGTTAGCTGTTGCTCCTAAGCAGATTTTCCAACTTGCGGGGAATCACACAGTTTGTTAACAATTTGGTAAAAATGTATTCCTAGTGTAATAATTATTTATTAAATTAATTTCAGATTAAATTTTCAAATCACGATGGCGGAGTACGAACATCAGCATTGATTTGGAGTTCAGCATTCAATCATCCAAGGGTTTATACCGATCTATTCCACATTACAGACTGGTTCCCAACCCTATATTCTGCAGCTGGTAATTATAATTAAATTAATTTGTACCCTGACAAGTTATAAAAACAAACCAAAAGAGTTACCGCTTTATTGTATAACATATTTGTGACAACAATTCTCTCTCCTGTGTGCAGATTTAAAACAGAAAAGACATGCCTAAGATCTGAAAATAAAAATGTTTTCTAGTTTTTTATTTTTTTTTAAGTATAACTTTCAATTGTTGCAATAACTTTGATGATATAATTTACCTTTCGAGGATCTTGTTACTCATTTTTTACATTTTGAAACGTTTTCTCAATACTTCAATAAAATATTGTTTATTTTGTTTAGAGTAATTCATTCCCTTATAAATTTAATAAATTATTTTAATTTCTGCATTGAAAAAAAAAAAACCTGAACTGGATTTACATTTGATTGCACTTCGTTTAGTTATCGATTAATGTTTGTACTGGTAATAAACGGTTTCTCATTATTTGAGTTTTAAAAAAATGCTCTGAGAGGATGGTCCTGTATTTAGTACTTAATTCTTGGTTTAAGGTGTTATCCGGCTTCTCGAGGACAGTTTAAGAGGGCAAATGATTGAATACATTTTCTAAGTCTTCCAGGGTAACTGGTTGCTAGAGGAACGAATCTATCTGTATGTACACATTGGGCCTGTTTTCCTCTACAATGCGTTTATTTAGGCATAGTGCACTTTCAGAGCTACAGCTACAAGCTCGCCCGGCAGCCGTGGTTCTGGCTACTGCTATCTGATGGTCTTTGCAGCCACTGAAGATGGAGGTTTTGCTCTGAAAGTGCACGATATCTTAATAAATGCATTGTAGAGGAACACGATCTTCTTTGTACATCCAGATTCAAAATGTTTTTAGAGATAAGTTAGTTCATTATGTTTAATGGCCCTTCCAACATAGACGTAGCATCTATCGTATGATTATTAATTTGTTTCTTGCTTCGCTGCATTGACGATTCGTATGTTTCATTAAAAAAAATGATGAGTATAATTGGTGAATAATTAATAGGAATTAAATGGTTGAAAGTGATACTTTTGCTGACGTTTGTGGTAATGTCGTCCACGACGGTAATTGAAATTATAGAAACCACATTTTCTTTTCCAGGAGGAAGTATATCTGATTTGGGAAACGTTGACGGGATGAGCCACTGGGATTCCTTCATTTCAGGCCAACCAGGTCCAAGAAAAGAAGTTCTTATTGATATTTACGAAGGGTGGAAAAATGAAGCTCTAATTCAGGGAAATTGGAAAATAATAAGAAGTAAGTTATCATTAGTTACTATAAAAAGTAAGTTATTAATTTGTCTATATCTTTTATTATTTTATAATGTTTTTCATTTGAAAACAATAATAGTACAATTATATTTTCTGGGTTTGTGAGACAGGACCTCAAAATTATATGATTTAATAAATGTGTTCATTGTTATTCACATCCTAAAATTAACAAAAATAGTCATATTTAATCTGAACAACCCCTATAATTTAACCAAAATATAGGAAGATATTATTTATTGTATAAAAATGTGTTTCGGCCCACTCAGCCATAGGATGTGAGACCAGTCGAGGAGTATAGGAGCTGTTTGAAGTGCCTATACTTTCATGTTCTGTTTACATAGTAGTGATACAAATTTTTGAAAATAATTCTTGTTGAAGGTTTTCTAGAAATAATAAATACCTTTATTAATTGAATAATTGTGACGATGCTCTCACAAACACATATAAACCACCATTGCTTGTGGAGCAGAGCTAACAATTGCACACTTACAGAGTGTAGAAGGTATGAGGACATCAGAAAGTCCCTAAGTATATCAGAAGTACTATCTGAAATTCTAGGGAATAATAGACACTCTATAAAAGAAACTGTTAAATATTTTAATAATTACTGGTCTAAATAAAGAAATATAATATAGGACTTCAAAATTTGGGCACACAAGTCAGTGAAATAAGTATTTATGTATCAAATTGTTTATAACAAAATACTGCAGTGGTTTTGGTTATTTGTCACGGAGTCGGAAATAGAGAAAAATAGGCAACGTAGGCGAGGATGACGGAGGGCTAAGGAGTGGACAGGATTTGTGAAGAGAGGAGTACTGAACTAAAAGAAGGAAAATGAAAACTGAATTTTGACCACCTAGACACAAATAACTCTCGCGAGTTCGGTGCCTAATTACAATAAAATAAATAAATAAGCATGCTTGCACAAATTTGCAAAACATACACTCACACCATCTGCTGACGGATTGCTTTATTTGAACAAATATTCAGGATCCTCCAGTAGATGCAGCAGCTTTATCATTCATTTTACTATGAATTTAAAATCTGCCTTATTTCTATTCAAAATACCATGAATATCATTTAAGTAGTGACATGATTCTGGGCAGTTAATTACAGCTAATTAACTTCATAGATTTGTTCAGTGAACATATTTCTAACATTAATTGAAAATAACTGCGATGATTACATTCAATGAATTTATTGTCGAGTAACATGAAACAGGGCTGGTGCATTTATGGGTGTAAGTGTATTAGCCTGCAATATCTTTTACCCTAGATACATCCACTACATCTAGACTCCGATGCCCTCTGCTGTGGGAACGTCATATATATCTAGTTTAATACTCAGTTCAATAAATAAAGGTAAATGTATATTTCAAAGCCTCAGTTGTTGATTTTGAGTTGCATGAACTAACTTTCTACAATGCCCATTAAAAAAAAATAAATCAAGAAAAAAATGATTACTTAAAACTGCTTATTATTGGGAATATCGAACCAAACAATCAATACACTGCATAAAGGTTTATGCATTCCCCTCGTTTATGAGAAAGTACATAAATCGACAAGTTATTTCTTTACTATAATACAAATTTAAGTATATTGAGAAAATCGCCTATCCTACATAAAAGACTGAAATTTAATCTTTTTAATGCGATAAAACGTTTTAAAATAACTTAATTTTGTAATAATAAAAAGATTTGGTATATTTGTTTGAATTTTAACTTTGTACTCAATATGACAAGCTACTTTCACTTAACCTTACCTTAAGGAAGATCAGCTGATTTGACCATAAGAAGAAGGAAATTAGAATGGAAAGTAAACTCAAAAGCAAATTTTGAATTTTAAAACAGTCAAATATATTATTTTAATAATACTTACAGGCCATCATACTTAATTAGAAGTACTTGTATTGTTTTGTTTTAGACTACAATGGACTCAGAAAACTCATCAACAGAAAAATAATAACCACATTTTATTTCACCAATAATGAATCATTCAATAATGATTTAATGATCATATTGTGCTAAATGTAAACATTCTGTTGTAAACTTAACATGTTGTTTATGTTTCTTTAACACCTCATTACTTAGGTCTATGGTTTACAAAGATTGCTGAACAATCAAATACAATGAAAGATGGACTCTTCAGTATTAATTTCTGCCGAATGCTGTATTCATAGTTTTTAGCATCTAGAAACCCTAAGAGTAATATCATTCCATTTGTTTCAGACCATGGACTAGAAAACCAAATGACATACACGGATTTATTTCATGGAGTGAGTGGAAGAGATGCACAATACAACGCAGAGGAAGTTGAAGACAGTGTGGTTGGCAGAATTCTGGGCCAACCGCTAGTCCCCTATGATGTGGTGAGCTTCGCAGAATAAATTAAATTATTTACTCTAAAAATGTACGTCACACAGGGGCTATTTAAACTAAACAGATTTCCCACGTGCTGCTATGAGATACAATGGCCTCTTCTCACCATATATTTTCTATTCCAAAGTAATAATACGATACTGAAGGCTGAAAACTATTACACGTGACTGAATAACTTGCTTAATAACAATTTACTAAAAATGTATAAAAAAACAATTGTAGAGAATCAATATTTTAACAAGATTGGTCGTATAACATTTTCCTATCTTCGGTTTGATTACCTCTCTGCTATTTATTTTTTTTTTTATGATGTACGATTAATGAGGACATATGGAAAGAAAGGATAATAATAAAAAACCCGGAAGTTTGACTTATAAACAGTTCAGTTGTAAAACCGAGGAGAATAATCTCACTGCAATAAAATTAAAATAAGGTCAAACAGGCGGTATTAAATTCTACACTCCCTGATCTTATTGAAATTGTGAGAATTTAAAATTAAGTATAAATTTCTAGTAGCTTATTTACTCGTTACAGTACCTACGACTGTGGTATATTAATTAGAATGAAATCAGCAACCATCATCTATTTTTCTGCAGATAATAAAGGTATCATCAAAATATGGACTGTATTATGACTGGTGATCCTTGAGCAATGTAAAAATATTTATTCATGGTTGAGACAGTTTGAGATTATTATATAAAATTCTACATTTTTATGTTTGAATAATTTATTACTTATTTACTAAGTTACCGTTTAAACGAATTTAGTTATACATATAATGTATAAATATGTTAATAATGAGCTATTAACCCTTAAGTAAGATCATTTTGCAAATCAAAATGTACTGCTCAAATAAAAAAACTTCCTAGTATTCACATTAAAAGTGAATATACACATATTTAATTAATTTAAAATGTGCAATTAATTTAAAATTATAATAAGGTGCAATTAATTTAAAATTATTTTATTTCAAAATGACTTACCTTGTACCATGTAATATGACATGAGTTGGAGTGGGGGTTTACTGAAGGCTGAAAAGTAAAAAATGCCAATATCTCCGTTAATATTCATGATATAGAAAAAAAAATGCATATAACAAAATTGATAAGTAACTCAATTTGCAATAAGATTGGCTCTATACAATTTTTTTATTCAACTTATATTAACGGAGATATTTTGAATTTTCTAATTGCCCCTCTCTAACCCCCCCCCCTCCACCAAGTCCGATTTCAGCCATTAACGAACTCTAACTTTACTTTCGAAACGCATGCACAAATACATGAACCACTTATATACTCATAACTCACTTATGTAAAAATCGGTTTCCTTTCAAGAGGTGATTTTACCCCTTCAAATCGAAGTTCCGATAGAACAAAAAATATTTTTGTGTTACGGGTAACTATTCTATTTCAACACAAAGTTCCCGATTTTTTTTTTAATTTTCTGGTTGTTTAACCTCCCTTGTAAGTGCCATTAGTCGCCGACTACCACAACCTCACGTTATAGCCTATACCCAACCATCAATTCCAAAAAAAGTGTGACTTAGACGATAAATTAGTTCTTATTTGTGCAATGAAAAAAAAAATGATCTAGGTTACCCATTCCGTATGGAACCACTCAAAATATGGAACGCTACTGATGTCAATACTTCTTATCAACTTATATTTCCAAGTAATCCTGTCTTGTACATTTTCTTATTCCTTTTAATGGAAAGAGCAAAACCTTATTATAATATAACACTTTTTTTTTCAAAATTGTAATATGAATTTTCATCTGCAGGTAAGGACTGAAGCGACAGTACACCACACCTGTGTAGATACAAGATCAGCTGAAGCTACTGACTGCCAGTCGAAATACTGCCTGTATGACATCATGCTGGACAGCACAGAATGTAGAGATTTAGCTTCGCAGTACCCGGAAGTTTTGAATTTGTTGGAATCCAGATTGGCAGAATTCAAAAGCGTCATGGTCCCTGCGATAATTGCTGAATTTGATCCCAAAGCAAACCCAATCTTTTGGAACGATTATTGGTCTCCTTGGATGGACAACGGTGTGACTAGAATGCAATCCAGTGTTGTAATATTTTCAACCTTGTTTATAATTCTGTGGCGATGAAAATGAATGCAAGTACACTCTATAAAACGGATTGAGTTTTATTACTTCGAGTTTAAGTGAAATTTCTTAGACATTAATAATTTATATTTTTGCGTTGACTGTTTTTGCTAAGCCACTAAATGCAGAAGGAATGGCAGAAATACTTTTTCCTTGCAGAAATCTCAGCGCACGTGTCTAGAGTATGTTCTCTTTCTTGGCTTAATAAAATAAACTCTCAGGGTAATATAATCTACCTTTCCAAACTAAATGACTAAGTTCACAAAAAACTCAATGTTTACTAAGACCTCCAATGAATGAATAATTGTTTTCGCAAAAAAATAGGTTTAATCAAACACAATTCAAATATAACTTAGTCCACATTTTCAATTTAACGATCAGTTGCATTACACTGAATAAGTGGAAATTGGTCTAAGTTACATAAGAATTTTGTTAACTATACTTATTTTGTCATTATTCACTGGCTCCAGATTTTTTGAAATATTTAGACAATTCTCAGTTCATTATCTCTGATCTGATTTATGATAATATTAATATTATTTAGCTGAGAAGAGAATCTATTGTAATAGCACATGGTAAACCTAGAGTGGCAAGTTCAATTCCCGCCTAGGCGATAGGAATTAATTTTGTGACGGAATTCATTAAATACAATCCTTAGTCCCACCCTGGCTAGAAAAGGGTGTTCATCTGTAAATAACCCGTCCCAATTAGCCTTAGTTGCAAAAAGTGGACGTTAATAAATAAATAAAAAAAATATTGTAAATATAATGATGCTATTTTGTATTGTACTGAAGTAAACTTTTTAAACATTAATTTTTTTATTTTTGTATTTGGTTATTTTATCCTTCCTCCTTTAAACAAATAATCAATAATGATTAATTGTTTATGTACTTCGGTAATTATCTTAAATTTTGTAGCAAGTCTATGCATGATTCGTGGAGTCCATTCAAACTCAAATGAAGTATACTAGAAGATATTTAATTACAATCATATGGCTTTCTCGTGTATTAAAATCAAATAATTTAATTTAATAACAATTTCCCAGGTTTAAACAAGGATCCTGCAATTTTACATTTTATCAATTTTAAAATAATATATTAAATTAACAATTTGATAATTATTCTACTCAATTTGAATTCTTTCTGTTGTGTGTTTTCTATCACAAGAGCAAAAACTAATCACTGTATGACTGAAAGCTCTTAGGTTGCATCAACCAGAATTTGAATCTTTTACGGGAGTTGATGGTTCATTTACAAGTACACAATTTAATAAATAGATGGCAGTACACTACATTACAACATAAATTCACTGATGGATATTCATTTGATGTAATTTTGGCTAAGAGGAAAAATTTAATACCAAGATGGAATGCGTAGCACCTGCTTAAAGGTTATTGGTACATGTCCTGAGGTACACTTCATTAAAGCGAGTTTGGAAATTTATCAAGTTCTCTTTTTTTCGTAGACGCAGGAGCCAATTTTGTGGTCGACATCTCTGGACTTTCCGAGGTCACATCTAGAAACCAGAATTGGCTGGGGAGTTAATGCTTTTCTAGTTGGGCATTTAATTATTTATTTATTGTGTAGAGCTCCTCAACTATGGTGACTTGGCTCTTCTTAAACATGGGGGAACACCAAACAAGTAAATAAAATAACAAAAAATGGGGCACGAAATAATATATAGAGCAAAACTAAGAGAATGGGACACAAAAGAAACAAGAAACACGAACACAACATAGGACTAAAAACAGGTGGTAAATAAGTAAGTAAAAAGTAAACTTGGTAACTTTGAAACAGAAACAATTCATAAAAACAGGCATCATCTAATTTAAACAAGTCACACACACACACGCGCGCGCGCGCACATTAAAAATTTTAAAATATGGAATTAAATATCCCCCCCCCCCTAAACGGCCCAATTGTTTTTAAAAATGTCAGAACCGTGGCAATATGTGGGCTATTCTCAGTCAGTAGTTCGTTCAAGTCATATGGAATGTTTAAGTAAGTTCATGTGTGGACTTTTCACACACATGTAGTCGAGTGCTAGTATTTGACAGATAGTGTATAATAGCCTCTATAATACATTGTCATTTAGAGCACTGACACTTAATCCAAGCCAGACGATAAAGAGATCATGGTTATCGCTCAGATGTAATTATTTTATTGTTTTATCTGCGGTTTTATGATTAGTGTATACCAAAAAAAGGTAGAATTTGTGTAGAGTCTACCGCATAAGCTCATTATTATATTTGGTTTATTATACACTTGCCACCGGCAGTACAATAAACCGAATTATTCTAAATTTGAATACGACAATTTCTTTTTATAATGGCTAAAATAAAGATACATATATAGGCCCTCTAATGAAATAATGCTCTTAATCCTGTGATACACATCTTCTTAATATAACATGCTGGTATAAGTTCATTGCACGTAGAGCAAATACTAAACTGTTCAACCACTTGTCAGCATTTTCTAAAACTAACCGTTGTTGACAGTCGAAATATAAATTCATTTTTTAAGGTGGATCCAGATCACACGTTAGTGTCAACGAAAAAAGGCATCGTTCCTTCATTAATACTTATTCTAAGTGTGTTCTGCTGCCTTTTAACAGATTTTCGGTCGGGAAAATCAGCTACTGTGGTTGTACACATAGCGAAATTTTCTACAAAATTCTTCAAATGTAAATCGATCCTAACCAGCAGATGACGAAAATGACGTCCGTTCAAAAGGATTTTAGTTTGATCTTTCCCAAATTCGATTTTAAAACTAAAGTCAAGTTAATTTAAGGCTGAAATTAGACAAGTGGGTGCAGGGATTTTCAAATATTCGTAATATCTTTTCTACGCCGTATCGAAAAATGGTATGGAATCAATGTTATTGCGAATGCAATTTACTACAAATAATGTCTATACTTTTTTTTCTCTACTCCGGTTACTAAACGAGATACTTGCATTTTTTTAGTAAACAGCCTTTAGTAATCATCACTACTCCTTCTCTTGTGATATTAACAATAATCTGATAAATAATGAACCACTTTATTCGAAGCTTAAATACCGAATATTATTTTCATTCAACATTCACTGCGTAAGATTTATAGAGATGTGTTGTTTAATGACTTCGTCAATTACGTTTTTACTTTAAAACTCGAAAATATTTATTTGATTTATACCATAACCGATATTTAACCGTTTCATTCAGCAATTAAGTTCATAGTCATTAATAGCTGAAATCAGAGGGAGCATTCGAAAATTCAAAATGTATCCGTTATTATGAATTATATCTACAAATGTGATAGAAACAATTTTGTTAAGCTATTGATACAGTAAGAACTATTGTTCGATACATTTTTTTTTTCTAGCTCTAATAATAAAGGAGTTAAGCACACTTTGATTTCTTCAGCTTTTAGTAGACCCATATTTCTACTCAACGGATTTGTATTTAGAATATAAAAATAAAAAATATATGGTGAGAAAATATCAATAGTGGGTCACACCACCGCGCGGGGGAAATCTGCTTGGATTACGGAGCTCCTGCTTGGCAGACTGTTTTCGCTGAGTACTACCCGTCAAGTAGAAATGGTTTCCAATGGAAATATAAAGGTTTCAGTAACCAATGCATAAATTCATCCGGCTATTTTCAAAACACAGCGCAATATACAGCATTACCGTCATTATGCAGTCTTTCTGTGATTATGCCGGAAAAGTAAAAATTCGTAATTAGGCAACATTTAGCAGATTTCCAATAAGGGGACTTCAGTCATGAGGTTGTTCTCATGACACGATTTTCGAAAATGTCCTCTAATATCCTTTAGTCCTACCTAGTAGAAGACGATAATGAGGTCCGTTCAAAATTACATAGATAATTGTCTGTTTCCGCTGTAACGGTTGATATCGTTATCAAACTCTAATATAAGCGTTATCATGTAAAACTAAAGATCAAGAAGTACGTTCACCGGTAGTTCCAGAGAGGGTAAATGGAAAATTTAAAATATGCCCGTTATTATTAAAATTGTACGTAGCTATATGCAAAGTTACATTTCTTCTAAATGTAGTTATATACACTTTTTCTGAATCTGGAATATCAACCGAGACATTTGCATTCGTATTATTTTCGGACATCAGTAAACCCCCTCTCTTACCTAAGCGTTTTTCACTTCGAGCACTTATGGCATATAATACCTCATTTTCAACTTATATTTCGAGTCCTGGTTACTTAGGACTCTTATTATTACAAGAAATTGAGAATAAATGCTGCCAGATCCATAGAGTATCCAGCACTTAGGAAACTGCTTAGTTTACGCAGACCTTAGAGTAGCAGATATAAGTAAACGAATTGAAAATATAATGATTTCTCGTCCAAAATGAATAGTTTTATCTTCAGGGAAGTTAGTTTCAGGTTCGAAGCACAACCGTGAAAAATGCCAACCGTCAAAGATTTGATATACTTAAATTTTAACGTTGATATTGCTCTGAAAACTTTTTTATTAACACAATTTCTTCTTTACATGTTCCCGATAAAACGAATTGACGAATATATGTCGTCAAAGTGAATCCCCTAAATGAAAATTAGCATTCTCAAGTAGCCTGTGTTGTAGTTTGGACTGGTTTTCTCAGAAATATAAAAGTACATTGCCTTGTCATTTTAAAGTGATTGAGTAACTAAAGGGCGTACGGACAAATAGACAACATTCTCAATTTTAATGTTGTCCTTTGAATAGCCTGAAACGTAAAAAAAATGCATCCCTGTCGAATTCAAAGATAATATCAGACAAATTCAAGAGTTTTATTTATACAGATTTAATTGAAATTATTTTAGAAAAATATATGATTTTCTGTTTATAATTTGGCTTATTTCTTCATTTATTATTTCAAATTAACTTCTTATTTTTTTAGGAAAAAAGGATTTCAAAAATAATAGGAAACACCATAATATTGATTGCTCAACTATATTTTACAGTCTCAAATAGAATGTGCCCTTGATCATGAGTCTTGAAAGTAATTTACAACTTGAGCAAACATACTCTTGTTGATATGAAGTAATCGTTTCTTTTCGTTAAATGATTTCAGAAAAGTTATAAACTTGTTTAATGGTTACGGGGAAAAATGATTCATTCCGACAAGCAAAAGAAATTGCTGAAACTGTGCAACGATGAAAGTAAAACTAATTTTGGCTGATTGTTTACTATGCATGGTTTCATAGTTTATTGAAATAAACTGCTAATATAAAACTGATTATAAAAATATAATCTAAGCAGGTGTCCCACGTGTTGGACAAGCTACCCATCTGACATCATCTATTATACGTTTTTCCTTCATTAAGAAGCCTATGTGGAAAAGAAGCCTGTGCGCCTAATTAGTGGATTAGAAAGGGTGATAAATAAATGAATATTTGATGATCTTCGTTCATTATATTTGTATATAATATATATAAAGAACCATTTGTGATTAGAAAATATGTAACAGTCCTAAAATGTGGTCTAACTTTATTCAATTCATAATTTTGGCATTCAACTTCCAATCGTCAAATAGAAATTACAGTGTTCCACGATAATACCACAATAGAATTGAAACTTCTTTTGTACATTTATTAAGCGAAGGTAAAGTTAGGTCATGTACAAATATTTGGATTATTCTACACATTACTAACATTTTCAGGAATGGACTTTTTTTTAATAAAGTATTAGCGAAAAAAGGGGGGAGGGAACTCTATTAAAAATATATTTTTCAGTTCCTATTAAACGTTTTTTTATAACTTGAAATTTAAAAGTATTACTTTAAACTTCGAAATACGACCTAATAATTTCATGGAATTTCGACAAAATGCCTAAAAAGTGTTTTATCATATTTATTATACATCATTGCATTGTAGCGGGAAACTATATTTATTTGAACCAATGGCTCAGAATTATTTCATCAAGATTTGTCCTTATCCGTTCTTCGCCCATAAAACAAGAAAATGGCTGTAGATAAAGACAATTTTTTAGGATGTGACGAAAATGATAGGATTGTTTAAAGTTTACGTTAATCTAATCTTTATGTCTTCGCGGGATCCATTTTCATTTCCAAACATGATTGACGTGGAATAGCTATATTCAACGGAGGTGCCATACTTAAATATTTGTCCATTGGACGCGTATTACATTACGAGTATAACAGGTGACTGAACGGAAAGGCCATTTGTGTTACTTGAGAAAAAATAAGAGAATATTTAATGACTAAAATAATCCAGTCATGAATATTATAATTGAGACACCATTTTTATATCAACCCGCCGACAGGTATCACATCTAGTGTCCATATGGGTTCATGATTACATTAAAATTTGGAAAGGTTTTGGAATAGAAACTGGGTTAGATTTAAACCAACGGTATGTGCCAATGAAAACATAAAAGTGTTTGATGGAATAACTGTTGACTCGTTCTAAGTGTTCCAAGCATGAACACAAATTTTATCGTAAATCTAGAGTGGCACAAGAATTATGTAGCTAGAATAATAAAGTATGCCAGTCATTAAGTTCTTAATTGACCGCCTCATGAATATACCTCTATTAAAAGAGGATATCCGTCATGAATTATCTTACATTAAGCACTTCATATTTACGAATGAATACAATAAATGTGGATTTGTTTTATTAGATAATAGTTAATATGTAGCTCACGTACCCAATGAGTATTCCGCATATAAAGCCTCTTTCAGAGAAAATTGGAAATATACGACGGTCTTCCATAACACCAATAAAATAAAGTACTCTCTTTTAATACCATTTAAATAACGTATAGGCAAGAACTCGAAAATAAAAATTTGAAGCCCTGTCATTCCGTTATTTATAGTAGCTTAAAGATAACTTTGAAGATTTTCGAGATTGAGATACCGTTTGTTTCTTATGGTCGCCTTTTGCTTTGAAAATTGTAGAATTTCAGATCTCCCACTTCCCGCGAGATAAGTCATTCCGAAATTTTTTATTCCCAAGCTATTTCGAAGTATTAAGTATGGTATACCTCTGGGGTCTTCGAGTAGCATTTCAAAAAAAACATTCGGATGGGACTGGAATAACCGCCGTTTCCCGTGGACCGAATAACCAACAAGTGAAGATGGAGATCGAAAGTATACTTTATTGCGCACGCGTTAAATCTCCTGTTCTATCGGGATCTTTTTAGGTTTGGAAGGATCATTTTTCGACGCGAGCGGTCGGTCTAAACACACACCGAGAGGCGATTTCTCATATACTTTGGACGGCACTTCTAACGCGGACGGTCCAAAGTCAACCCTCCTAAAACATACATTTTTCTGTTCCTCTCCCTGCTCCCCCAGTTGTCCTACGCCAGCGGTGTTTTTGGCGTCTCCAGCAATCGAGAAAATGTTGACGATCAAAAAATTCCATAAATAATCGCGTAAATCGAGGCATTTAGTACCTCATGATTTAGGTAGTCCGTCGTCTGATCACGCAGATTACGCAATTAAATGAGCTGCATAAACGTTATCCAAGAAAAAGAAATTCCTATCGAATTCGCAGGATGGGGATTTTTAAAATTTGAGTTCTTGAAAAAAAAGTGGTCCAAATCGCCTATTCAGTTTGACAGTTGGGACTTGAATTTGAGAGAACGCTCAAATATAATATGTTATTGAAATTATTGAACCCGTTTTTGTTTAACAAACAAATGATCACACAGACGGTGGACGAGAATTCCAATTCAGATGAAACTCGTCTTAGAATGAGGAATCTGAAACGTGAATAAAATCCTCGTAGAATTTAAGTGAGGTATAGAAAAATGCAAAGTTATGATATATAACAGAAATTAATACTATATATACACTATATAATATTTATGTATTGTTTATTTAGAGACGAACTGTTAAAATAAAATTCGTAGTCCCTCCCTGGCTAGAAAAAGGTTGGTAATTCTAAATTACACTGCCCAATTAGCCATAGTAGCATTAAATGGACGTTAATAACTAACTTTTGGTTTAATTTATGCATGCCAATTTTGCAGTGATATTAACACGTTCGATAACGGCATTAATCCAAAACTGGCGAGTAAATAGAATGATGAGTGTCTTTGACCTAGAAAATCATGGCGGAGCTGAACGCCTCTTTAGAGATTGTTCACGGTGCATTTAAAGCAGTAATTGAACAAGTCTGAAAGATTGAAAACGAACTACAAAAGTATTGATTTTAAACAACCTAAAAACTTACTCATAACTTACTTTAGGCCAGTAAACGCCAAGGACCATACCATTCATACACAATTGGAAGGAATTGTGGTAACTTAACGTTTGAAGTAGTACCTCATTCATTCTTCATTTTCTCTGTTGGAATTCCACGATTCACTGTCATACAGGCGTGATATCTCCTTATCCTTAGGAGACTGCCTAAGTTTATTTCACCGACATTCAATCGACGAACTGCAAATAATATTTGTGAGTGAGACACTATGTGGGCAGTTAATTATCTAATCGAATGGCTTGAACTGCTACCGTAGAATGCGTAGTTGCAGCATTTATTTATTATAAATTTGATTTTATTGACTATTTATTATACATTTGATTTTATTAACCGATCTACTTTCTTTCTCTATAAAGAACTCCATTTAATGAGTTCTTTCTAATTATCATTTTATACTCTATACTTTAAGGAATCCCTTGGATATGTAGATAGCTAAAAACTCGTTTCTATAGATGACTTTTCTTCTAAAGAGAATATTTAAAAGCTCATTCACAAACTGTGTAAATCAGCCATTAAAACTATTGAATAATCAAAATAGACTACGAAAACATCCATTTTACTGGATTATTAAAATGAAAATTAGGTCACTTTTAAAATAGTGCCGCGACACTAATTATTCAATACCTCCTACGTTATCCAATTTTGTATCGTTGCAAAGACCAATCGATTATCAAATTTTCATATAATACTACATGAATAGTTTCCACAGATTTCCCTGCGATTTCAATAACCGTCTGATGGTTATTGATGAAAAAAGCTTAGGAGATATATTTATATCCTATTTTCCAACAATTATTCCCAAATGTTCTGTATATCTAAAATGTTAAAATATTTTGTTTGTTGGAGGAAAAAATAAATACCAGTTTTAATAACAACCGCCAATTCACTTTCTACATCTCCTAGAAGCTTCTTTTTTTTAAAAAAAAGGAATAAATAGGAAGTAAATTCTTTATTTGGAGTTGCACTTCTAGCTCTATTTCAAACTTTATTATTATTTTTAAAAAATTGCCAAAAAAAGATGTATCATAAATTTGTGGAGTTTGTTTCAAAACTTTAAGACCTTTTAAACGGTATTCTTTAGATAATGAGCTCTTTATGTTGTTGGTTACAAGGGAAAATTACACTGCATTCCTTCAAATCTTAATAGTAAATGAATGCTTAAAATAGATTCAATTTAAATTATATATATATATATATATATATATATATATATATATATATATATATTGTTTGTCAGTTCGCTAGTGGCCGCAAACTTTAAGATATTGAAACTTTATTTATTTATTTATATAGGTGTGTCGCAATTTAAGTGATTCACACATTTTCTTGTTATAATATTGAAATAATATAGGTAAAGCCACCTTATAAAAACCAAAAAAAAAAAAAAAGGTTAAAAAATCTAGTGAGGTAGGTAAAAGTTCGGTTATTTATCTATTCTCCAATGGATATTATTCTAGTCTAGTGTTTGAAACATTAAATCTGGTTGTAAATGTTCGTGTCTTTGAGGTGTTTCATAATTTTTGTTATGTATGGGCTGTTCTCGTGTAGTAGTTCTGATAGGTTCGTGGGTAAGTTCTTGTCGGTTATTAGTCTGCAGTCTGTAAGTGTTTGATAGTTGTGTATTGCAGAGTGTACATAATGGTGGTTCAGTCCTAGTCATGAGGTGTCCGTGTGTTATCCGTGAATGGCCATGTCTCAACAGAGCAAGGACTACTTCTCTTCTAGTGTCCCGATTACTTGACAGCCATTCACGGATAGTGTCTTTTATTTCTCGTAATTTTGTGTATGTCTGAGGCATTCCACTTCCCATTTTAAGTTGACCTCTTTTTTAAGGAATTTAATAGCATCGACTCCTGTAATGTGGTCAGTGTGTAATATGTCAAGTTGAGTTGCTAATTTTGCATGTTTGTCAGCCAAAATATTTTCCGTGATGTCTGAATGTCCTGGTATCCAATGGATAGTTATTACTTTATCCATCTGTGTCTGTAAGTTAGTTAGTAGTTCCTGAAGTCGTTTCGTGAGTGGGTGAGTTGAGTAAAGATCAAGTATTGATTGTATAGAACTGTAGGAGTCAGTAAAAACATGAATGTTGTCTTGTTGTACGTTAGTAAGATGTTGTAGTCCAAGAAGTAAGCCCTGTAGTTCTGCAGTGTAGTTGCTTGATACGTCCGGTAGTCCACCCGTTAGTACTTGGTTCCCCGCTATGGCGGCTGAGCCACATCTTCCTGCATATTTAGAGCCATCTGTATATATGAAAAGTCATGTCCTGTTTTCTCTACTCTTCCGGTACTCGTGTTTATAGTGTAAGGAAGAGAGTGGGTTTGATTTCTTGAATTTTTTAAGGGAGAAGTTAGTTTTTGGAATATGTATTAGCCAGGGTGCTGTTTTGTGTTATGGGATAAATGTCCGGTAACGTAATGTTGTACGTAAGCAGCGTTTGAAACAGCCTGAAGTGATAGGGTTTATGCTAATTGGGATTTTCAATATAATCAGTCATGTTTGGACTTTGTGTGATGTACTCAATGTAAGGGCATGATTGTCGGGAAAGTGTTGTTATGCTGTATTTCATGATATTATATGAATATCGATGATTCAATGGAAGTTCTCCAGTTTCTGCACACAAGCTTATGCTTGGAGTTGTTCGAAAGGCACCTGTTGCTAATCTTAGGCCTGTGTTTTGGATGACCTCGAGGATTTTTAGATAGATGGTTTGTCCCGAGTAAACTATACTTCCATAATCTAAAATAGATCTCGTATATGAGCGATATACTAGAATCATAGTTTTTCGATCTGCTCCCCATTTTGTGTTTCCAATAACTCGCAGTATATTAAGCGATTTTTTGCATTTTTGGGATAGCATTTTAATATGAGGCACCCAGGTCACCTTTTTATCGAAGATTACTCCTAAGAATTATATTGTGTCTGTTGAAGGTATAAAGGAGGTAGTTGCAATCGTTTTTTAGTGAAGAGGGTAGTTTTGGTTTTTGTGGTGGAAAACCCTAGACCGCTTTTCTCACTTCACTTTTCTAAATTATTTATGGTGTATTTTATGCGTTCTGTTACCACATCAAAGTGAGCTGAGATTGAGTAGACGATCAGATCATCAACATACAGGCAGTAATGCACATCAGGTGTTATATATTCTGTGACATTATTGATTGCAACATTAAAAAGATTGGTATTTAAAACACTACCTTGTGGCACGCCATTGGTCTGTATGAACCGGTCTGAGAGAGATGCCCCTTGTTTAACTCTGAATGTTCTATTGCTAAGGAAGGACTTTATGAACATAAGTATTCTTCCCTGAATACTCCATTCAGCTAGCTGAGACAGGATTGATCTCCTCCATACTGTGTCATAAGCTTTTTCAATATCAAATGAAACGGCTAGTACGAGTTTCTTTTTTATAAATGCATTTAATATGTCACTTTCTAATTTTACTATGTGATCAATGGTGGAGTAATTAGGCCTAAAACCACATTGATAATTAGAAAGGAGTTCGGTTGATTCTAGAAACCATACTAGACGTTTGTTAATCATTCTTTCGAATAGCTTTGACAGGCAGCTGGAAGACTTGTCTTGGTTGGACTTCAATATAGGTATAACTATAGACTCTTTCCATACTTCAGGATATTCGCCAATTTGGAAAATATTATTAATAACTTGAAGATGCGGATGAGTGCTACGTTAGGGAGATACTTAACAATACTGTAACATATACCATCTTTTCCAGGTGCAGATTGTTTACACTTTTTAATAGCATATTTCAATTCACGCATACTAAATAATTCATTCAATGGATGAGAAGTGTCACGAAGAATCTGAATCGGGATTTGTTCTTTGTATTTTTTGTATTGCAAGAATTTTTTTATTTTTAGATTTGACATCAAATGTTGATTAATAATATTTCCCGAGAGCGTTACTGATGTCCAAAGGGGTTTGAATAATTTTATCACCAATTTTTAGGACGGAAATTGGAGGGCAATATTTTCTATTTTGAATTTTGTTAATATGTTGCCAAATTTCTTTAGATGGTGTATTCCTATTTATGGATGAAATAAATTCTAACCAACATTTCTTTTTGCTTTTTCATATTATGGCGTTAGCTCTCCCTTTTGCTCTTTTATATTGCTCTAGGGCGTAAGGGCTTGGACATTTGGAGAAGATTCGAAATGTCCTCTTTCTTTCGGCTACAGCTGCACACTCTCCGTTCCACCATGAAACTGGATTTTTTTGAAGATTTGGAACGGTTTTAGGTATAGAATTACTTGCAGCTTGGTTTATAAATTCTGTAAATTCTTTTATTGAATTAATAGCGCATTTATTTATATTGTCAATAACATAATTCTGAAATTTTGGCCAGTCTGCTTTATTTGTGTTCAATCGAGGAATGTTTGGAAATTAAATTCTGTTTTGATTAGATTCAGTATTAATAAAAATCGGGAAATGGTCACTACCACAAGGTTCATTGTAGACTTCCCATGCTAATCGTAAGAAAAGCGACGAGGAGCTAAATGAGATATCAATATTAGAATATGTACCTGTACGGGGGCATAAGTGGGTAGGGGTGTTATTATTTAATGGTATTAAATCATATTTTTCAACGCTTGTTAATAGCTTCATACCCTGAGTCCCATATGTCCGACCCCCAAGCACAATTTCGACAATTAGTCACCAAGTAATATTATGGGCTGGGGACGTTGAGATATGAGGTCTTCAAAGACATCACTATCAAATTTATCTTTGGGATGGATGTAAATGGAGCATAGAGTCACTTTATACGGAATGTATACTTTAACCGCTACTGCCTGTAAAGCAGTGCGGATTGGTACATATTCACTGTAAATGTGGTCCTTTACGAATATTGATACACCACCAGATGCTTTACCGCCTGTTGTGCAATCTTTTTTAAATTCAGTAAATCCATGAACAGGAATTCGTACAGTAGTCGCACCATGAGTTTCCAGAATTGCTAAAATATTTGGAGACATTTCTTTAATGAGTTGATACAGTTCTACCGAATGTTTGCCTAAACCTTTATTATTCCACTGGGGAATAGTCATGAAGTATAGGTTTCAGATTTATAACTGCATAAGGCTGTAGAATATTAAAACAATAAAATTACTAATAGGTAGACATCTCACGAAATAACTAGTAGTACCTATTATTTTTTGTTAACGCTTTTAGATTTTTTGCCTCTCGACAAAGCTTTTGTTTCATTTACTAGAGCTAGATTATTCTTTTTAGAAGAATTAATAGGTGGCTTTGCCTTTTTAATAACATCTGCTGATTTGCTGGCATCTAGTAGACGTTTCTTAGGACTAGGATCTTCATTCTGCAAAGGTTCCTTCATTTCTTGAGGCATAGTCTTGTGCAGCATTGAGGTTCCAGTACTCGCTTGACTAAGTGTAGGGTTTACTGCTGTCATTGACATTCCTTGTTCACCGCTTGAAGATTCGAGGCTAGGTAATTTGCTACTTTCATTGTGTTGTTTCTTTTCTGAGGAAAGTCTTGTTTCCAACACTGTGATTTTCTTTTCGAGGCGAGATATAATATTCAAAAGGTTCTGTACAGTGGCATGTGGTTCTTGTAACGAAGACTGAGAGGCATTGCTTTTTACAGTTCCCATTAGTGGCATGTTTCGGTTTAAATCGGAAGATTTTTCCAAATTTATGCTGTTATCTTTGGGAGCTGCGGCTTCAGCAAATGACTTCTTGCATATTTTGGTTCTTGCATCTCTGTATGACATTTTTTCATGGACCATAGTTTTCAAAATGTTCTGTTCTCTTGCGACGATGGGACAATTTGTATCGCCTGTTTTATGCCCCATACTACATAGATTACACTCCAGAGAAATACATTTGTTTTCGTGTTTAGGGTTTGCACAGAAAGCGCAAACAGGTTCATGTTCACATCGGGCAGCGACATGCCCAAGGCTTTGACATCGGTGACAGACCATTGGCTTTGGGATGTACGGTCTGACTTTCACTAATAAGTAACCAATTCTAACATATTGAGGTAATTCGACGCTATTGAACTTACAGTCAAAAAGAGGAGACTGCGGGTTTCGCCTGGAGTTGGTTCTTCGAACGGCAATTATTCCTTGCTCCTTTAACTCATTAAAGATTTCATCGTCGTTTAATTCCTGGATTTCACGACAATAAAATACCCCTCTTGATGAATTTTTGGTTTTATGAGGGCTAACATCAATTGGCAAGTCATAAAACATATTAGTTTGAATTATTTTTTCAGATATACGTGTTGTGGGACATTTGAGTAAAAGAGTTCCGCTTCGACGTTGTTTGAATACAGTGATGCCGTCTGAAAATTGGCTAATCCTTTTCGCAATAGCAAAAGGACTTACTTTATTGAAGTCTTTTCCATCGAGGTTAATTTTAATGACGAGAAACCTCGGTGATTCATGGATTACTTCCTTTGCTTCAGATAAATGCCAAGGTATCATCCTTAACTTGTGTGGGTACCTTGTTTTATCGTTATCAGCTTTGAAACATGCAGTTTTTCCAACGATTTCTTCAAAATTTTGTGAGCAGAAAATTTTAGTTGTATTCGTTATCATTTGCAACATATGATCCCTATTGAAACTATTATTATTATTTATTAACGTCCACTTTTTGCAACTTAGGCTAATCGGGACGGGTTATCTACAGGTTACCACCCTTTTCTAGCCAGGGCGGGACTTAGGATATTATTTAATGAATTTCGTCACTAAATAATTTCCTTTCCCCAGGCAAGAATCGAACTCGCCACTCTAGGTTTAACATATGAGATTAAGGCCTACGCTTTAACTCACATGGCTAACCTGAGCCCCCCCCCACATTTAAAAATTGAAACTAAGCCTCACTTTTAAACTTATCCGGGGAAGAAAGTTTTAGTTCGTTAACTAATCAGTCGAATGGGAGGATGGGTTTATACGGGTAAAATTACATAACTCGTAAATATCTCCGTTATTACGGGTCGGATCGACAAGTGTTTTATAACAAACCTTGTTGTAAATTAAATTTACTCAACTTGTGTCTTACGCAATGTTTATGTACGAATAACGGTTACTGAGATATTCATTTTGTTCGTTTCTGTATTTTTGTGGTATTATTTATTTATAAATTGCCCCTATTTGTTTCCTTTTAATGTTATTCTTTTTTCAGTAGTACTTAATATGTATTTTTATGATTATACGAGGTACTAGAGAGCTACGATTGTACAAGTATTACTTTTATACTTTTCAATATAATAGCATTATTAATCTGGTTATACTTAAGGTTTTACAAGTTATCTTTACCAGACCGTCTTGTCCATCTCAAGACAGACATGTTTTATTTTTGCATAGTGATGGATCTCAGATAGGAATCTGATTTGAAAATTATAATTATTTAACTTTGGAGAACATTCCATAAATTCTACGCTCCTGCGTGACGGACTATTAGATGATTATAGGCCCATAAAATCTGAAATAATATATAAGTGAAGACCTTGCAACGTTTCAGCTTAAGAGACGGGGCAATATGGAATTGAAGTTTTATTTTTTTGTTTTTTTATTTATTTACGTCCACTTTATGCTACTTTGGTCAATTGGGTTATCTACAGGTTACCACCATTTTCTAGCCAGGGTGGGACTAAGGAATTTATTTAATGAGTCGTTGCCAAATAAATTTCTACCGCCCAGGGCGGGAATCCAACCCGCCAGACTAGGCTTACCATATGAGATTAAGGCCAACGCCTTAACACACACGGCCAACCTGAGCCACGGAATTGAAGTTAAAATGAATTCACATGGTTTTGCCCAATACATTTCAGGTTCAAACATGAGCCACGCTCATTAAAAACTTGATTATCCAGCCTTGTTATAATTTAATTTTTTCTGTAATCGTTGAATAATGGTAACATTACTAAACTGAAATGAGTGAAGAAAGTGAAACATTTTGCAATAGAGTGAGTCACAGGGAATCCTTGGTGCCTGTCACATCATTGTAATAAGTATAAATTAAAAAATGATGGAGGTTTTAAATGCTCTTAACATTGTAAGAATTTATTTTAACAAAATAAATTGAAATGCGAATGAATTATTGGTGGAAATAATCAATATATTTTAAAGTTCAAATATAATAATAATTACCTTCCTTGTTTATAACCTGCACTTGTTTATAACTGCACTACTTCACAATCATCACTAGTTGTTTTATAACTATGCTTATAACCTTTCACAACCATGCTTATAACCTACCAACAACATACCATAATCTTCACAACATCTTAATTTTGTTCATATTCTGGTTAGATCTGATCATGTATTACACGGTTACAGAGAAAATTTAATATTACACTCGTGACGAAAGTAGAATTTACAACTCTCGTGAAATTACCACACTCGCTTCGCTCGTGTGGGTAAACGTTTCACTCGAGTTGTAAAATGATCGACTTTCGTCACTTGTATAATAAATAACTATTCTATAAATATTATTTTATACTTTTCCTCTATCAGAAATATTAACCGTGTTTTTGACATTTTTTTTTCAATTTTCAGCCCTCTCTAAACCCCCATTTTTAGTCATCGCACTTCAACAAACCAAATATATCATGAAACATCTTATTCCAAACATAATAATACTAAATAGTGTATTCAACAAATCTTCTTTACTGTGTAAGATACATGCAAATACATTGCGTGACGAAGTCAACAATTATGTTTTTACGCCCTAAGACGAAAATATTTATTTGATCTATACTAATACTCGAAATTTAACTGTTTCATTCAGCACTACTGATCACATTCGTTAATGACAGAAATTGGGCCAGAATTACGAGAGGGGTAGGGAGAAATAGACCGCAAATTCGAAAAATCTCAGTTCCTATTAGTAGGGCCTAAAAATGTTATAGATCCAATCTTGTTAATCGTTTGATTTTCTACCGCCCACTTTATGTTATTATGGCTAATTGGAGCCGATTGCCAATAACTTATCACTCTTTTCTAAAGAGGTAAAGGATTTTATAAAATGAGTTTATCACTAAAATACGGCAGGAATAGAACCCTCTGGATATACCAAGTGAGATTGAGGCAAAATTTCCTAAAATTGTTAAGCAATACATTGTTTTCAAATCTCGAATATTGAGAAAGTTATTCGTATTTTTATGTTTTCAGTCTTCAATAAACACCCTCTCATAATCGTCTGCTTTTAGCAGATTAAGGGAAATCGGCTATTAAAGTCGTACTCATGACGCGATTTTCGAAAATTTTCTTCAAATGTCCATTGATCTTACCCAGTAGATGACGAAAATAAGGTCTGTTCAAAATTATATATATATATATATATATATATATATATATATATATATATATATATATATATATATATATATGTGTGTGTGTGTGTGTGTGTGTGTGTGTGTGTGTGTGTGTGTGTCTGTTAACGCTCTAGCGACCGTAATTTTTGATTGATCGTAACCAAACTCGATATTTACTCGTTTTAAGCAAAAAGAAAGATCAAGTTCGTTAATGGCTGAAATCGATCCAGTGGTAGGGGGGTTAAGGGGGGGGTTCGAAAATTCGAAATATACCCGTTACTGTTGTATAGAATCAATCTTATTGCAAATTAAATTTACTATAAATATTGTTATATACATTTATTCTACATCTTGAATACTAAACGCATTTTTGTTAAGTGTGTGCGGATAACGGAGATGAGATCGGCTGATGTCGGGTATATTCCTGAGTATCCCCCAAAAACTAGTTCGGCCGTTTCCGTAACTGTTTGGCTCTCGTGAGTATACAGATTTCTCTATTGTAAAACTTCATGTGTGAAATGTGCTTAGCTTACGCAGCCACTGCGTAACGGACTTTTATTATATGTGGCTGAGTCTCTAAAAGTCTCATTTCCAGCATACATTTTAATTTCTGTTTCCATAGAACGGGAACATTCTGACTAGACATTGAATTCCGATACGTCATATATGAGGACACGAGGAAGCTGCTTAGCTTACGCAGACCTGCGAGACAGACATCTTTCATTTAGCTAAGATTGTCGCTTATTCAATGACCTCGAGTAGGAAAAAAAAAAATGATCGTCAATCTACGAAAGATTTCATTGGCATTACTTAAAAATGAGGTATTGTTCTCTATTCGGTTTTGCAACTAATTCGGATTTGGTGTAATTGGTGTCTAGGCTATCTGGGCTCTGGCTTGAGACGATGCTTCGACACGCTTATCAGCAAACATAGCTGGCAATCTTGAATCTCCTTGAGTTCGATTTGAAGATGCTTGCAGTCAGTTCTGCTTTGTCATTCGTACGAGATGGTCCGAGCAGCGCTCATCTCTGCACTCGTCTTGTTCCAGCTGATCCATGTCCAACATGCAGCCAGGCCAAACATTGTTTTTATAATAGCTGATGACTTGGTATGTGTAGTATAGCAATAAGGACTAAATGATTGAATTGTTACAAATCAATCAGATTTTAATTAATTTCAGTCAAGAATTTTATTCAGTTTTAAATTTCAGCGATGACCCAAAATTGTATGACCATTATCAAGTGGCTCAGGTTACCCATGTGAGTTAAGGCATTAACCTTAGTCTCACTGGGTAAACCTAGGTATATATTTAGTGAAGAACTCTCTATATCAAATCCTAAAACATGTACTGGCCAGTAAATGATGGTAACCTATAGATAACCCCTCCTAGTTATCCTTAATAGCACAAAGTGGACGTTAATAAATAAAGACAATTCAACTCATTTTTTATTTCTTTTTATCACTGAAGAAGTATTTTCGGTCAAAAATAGGCATTATCAACAAATGGAATTGAAAGATTTAGAACATTAATTTATTATTTTTTTTAAGTCGATACTACTCAATTATTTACTTTTAGTTAAAGTATTATATCTGATTGGACATGACAAGGGTTCCTTATACTCCTATTAATTAAGTGAAAAAATATGTTTAGATGTACTACATTTAAATAATTTCAATTGAAAGTCTCAGTTCCAATAGAATGGATCAAAAATGTCAGAACATAATTTATAGATGTTTTTATACAAATATTCTCTATCTTTGATAGGAACGTAGAAATTTGATTTACTTTTTATTTTCGCCATCTTTAAGCCCCACTCGTCATTAATTGATTTTAGTCAGAAAAGGAAGTGCGCTATAAAATGTAACAATGACCTTAGATATGAAGTATTTTAATGCTTATCATTTTGGAGTTATGCAAGGTACGTATATAGAGCAAACGTCATGTTAAAAAGTATAACTCCATTAAAATCTGAAAACCTAAATTTTTCGTTATTACAATGCAACGTTTACTTAGTACAAGGAAAGTGAAATATTTACTTCTTTCTTTTGGAAAATAAGCTTAGATTATATAAATTGATGGCCGAATTTATATATCAATTTAAAGTTTTTTTTAGTTTTTATGTATTAAAAAAAATGAGGACTGTAAATGAATTGTGGATCCTTTATTTTATGTCAGGATATACAAAAGTTCAATGAAAAATTATGAGGTACTCTAATAATAAAGCAGGTCGTATCTACAACCAAAATAGCAGTATCTCTATAAATAATAAATATAGGGCAAAAGCATATTTCCCAGAAGCTTAAATTGTGAATTTCCTTTGATGGCTAGTACAATAATAGGGGATACATTACAGCTTTCAGTTAGCTATTATGGATAATCAGAACGCGTTATCTACAGGTTGTCGCGCTTTTCTTGCCAGGATGGGACTAGGGATTTTATTTAATGAGTTCTTCACTAAATAAATTCATATTGCCCGGTGGGGAATCGAACCCATATCCTCAGTTTTACCATGTTAATTAAGACAGACTACATATGGCTAAAGTGTCGTCATCAGAAAGCTTGGCGAAACTTCAAGGAAAGATTTTTTACCTTTCATATTCATAATATTAACTACTAGGTCTTCGTATATCGAACAATGATCATAATTTCCCAACAGGCAATTGGCTATTAAACACCCCCAAATGAGAGCTACGGAAAAATACATAAATAATAAAGTTATATTATAAATTGTCTGTCCATTATGTCCATATCTTTTTTCATCAGGCATATTTCTTCCCAAGGAGAAATTTTGCAATTTGTTGTCCTCTGACCTCATCCCTCTTTACATTGGTCAGTTCTGACCTATAAATCTTGAATAAAAAGTTCTTCTGTTTTTTTTAAATCTGAAGAACTTCAGTCACTTGAGAGAGAAAAATTAATAAATCAATCTATAAATTTGAAATTTCCAATCGGCATTGCAGTCCCTGGTGGTCTTTCACCACCTAGAGAGATTTCGCGAGGCTGTTTACTTAGAGGGGAGGATTTTCGAAAATTCGAAATATCTCCGTTACTATACGTCGGATCGAAAAATTATACAGAATCAATCTTATTACAAATTAAATTTACTATAAATATTGTTATATACATTTATTCTCTATCTTGAATATTAACCGAGATATTTGCATTTTTCAGTTTTTACCAAACCGCCACTTCTACTCATGCTACGTAAACAATACTCTGATACATAATAAATCACATTATCGGAAGTTTAAATACCAAAAATTGTATTCAAGAGACCTTTATTATACGAGATACATGCAAATATGCCCTGATGACCCCCCCCCATCTTAAAGTTTTGGACTACTAAAATTTTATTGATTGAGATAACAATTATTCTGACTTATTATCAATTACATTACTAGATATAGTAAATAGTTCTCAATAAAATTAATGTGTTATATTCTGATATATTTCAGTAATTGTTTTCTTTCCGGTGTGAGGCGGGACCCGTTTGTTTACATTTCTAACCTAACGCTTCCTGTCGGCAGGCTATTGAAATTGGATGAAACATTTCTTATTTCCGTTTGTATTTATTTACGGTGTTGTGTTAGCAGTATGTATATTTATCTATTACTAAACTTCACGAGGGAAATCTGCTTAGTTTACGCAGCCCCTGCGTGACGGACTTTCTTTTTTCATCAGGCATATTTCTTCCCAAGGAGAAATACATTCACAGAAATAATTTAAATTTTGCAATTTGTTGTCCTCTGACCTCATCCCTGTTTACATTGGTCAGTTCTGACCTTTAAATCTTGAATAAAAAGTTCTTCTGTTTTTTTTTTGTTGTTTTTAGCAGATTTCCCTTAAGGGAAATCAGCTATTGAGGTTGTACTCATGATGCGATTTTCGAAATTTTTCTTCAAATGTCCATCGATCCTACCCAGGAGATGACGAAAATGAGGTCCGTTCAAAACTGTATATATATCTATATATATATATATATATATATATATATATATATATATATATATATATATATATACATATATATATATATATATATATTTGTCTGTTACCGCTCTAGTGGTCACAATTGTGGGTTGATCGTTACCAAACTCGATATTTAGTCGTTTTATGTAAAAAGAAAGATCAAGTTCGTTAACGGCTGAAATCGGACCAGTGGGAGGGGGGGTTTAGAGGGGAGGATTTTCGAAAAATCGAAATATCTCCGTTACTATACGTCGGATCACAAAATTGTACAGAATTAATCTTATTGCAAATTAAATTTACTATAAATATTGTTATATACATTTATTCTCTATTTTGAATATTAACCGAGATATTTGCATTTTTATGAAATTTGGGCCGATACCGGATTTTTGAATTTCCCGCGAAAAGCTAGTTCGGCCCTTTGCCGTAATCGTTCGGCTCTCCTGTGGAGATTTCTCTATTGTATAACTTCACGTGGGAAATCTGCTTAGTTTACGCAGCCCCTGCGTGACGGACTTTTTTTAAATCTGAAGAACTTCAGTCACTTGAGAGAGAAAAATCTATAAATATGAAATTTCCAATCGGCATTGCAGTCCCTGGTGGTCTTTCACCACCTAGAGAGATTTCGCGAGGCTGTTTACTTAGAGGTTGAACATCTTCCCGTATTAAAATATCTGTTAAAACGGAAGGCCGGCCAGCTTCTATGCAGCCGGGATTTTGGAGGTCAAAATACTAACCGTTACCGGTACTCGACAACTCCCGTCACTAACTGCAACGGCAAACAGTTAGTGATGACGAGGTCCGAACAGATCAAGAAAAGAGTGAAAGTAGTAGGTGTCGGAGTATCTTCCTGATCTTTGCTGTTGCGTTGCTTCCTTCTCTGACAAAGCGTTGGCAACCGTAGGGACAGTAGGTACTTAGACAACTTTGCTGTCCCGAGGCCGGAGGATAGTGAAGTGGTAAAATGTTAAACCAAAAATGCCTGCAGTTTTATGCGATTAAAACTGAAGAACTCGTCCGTAGCAATGCAGAAATTCCAAGTTCAGGAACAAATTACTAAGACAAAATACATAATAAATACATGCTTCCAATGACGTACGGAGAAGATTTATTTACCAGAAACAAAGTAATGGAAACATTGTCACTTTCTGTAGAACCGGGAGGGAGGCGGGGGGGGGGGAGGAGTTGTATCGCAATTTTAGCGAGGGTTTAGAGGTTGCGGGGCAAATATTGTGAAATTTACTAATATAAGTACTCTTAATCATAAAATTTAAGATGCTAACGTACATTGAATAGTATCTGGTCCAAAACGTTTATGCTGTAGAGAAAAATAGTTTATTTAAATTATCTTCCAGAAAACATTGCATTTTTAATGTAAACAGCCTAGGAGATTATTTCCGATAATAAAGTATCATAATCTTGATCACCATCATGCAGAAAAACATATCTCTTGTATAAAGACCCCAAATAACATTTCAATATAATACTGAGTGATCGATGATGCAGGGTCCCGCAGTTAGGGAAAATAAAGATGTATTCTTTAATGTGCATTAAATTTAATGAAGGAAGACTATATCATTCTTTTTACTAATAAGATTTTAAGGAGCTGTGAAAACGTAACGGTTCAGACTGGAAACAGTGCTTTGGCAATAGAGTTCCAGAATGTTTCTGCTAATATTAAGACATCAAGGGGGTTCTGATATATTCTGAAAAGAATGGAAGCCGCCCGAGGAGCCAAACATTCTTTTAGTTGAAAGAACTTTCATTTCATCTTTTTGCAATAATATAAAACGCATTAAATAACAAAAGTTTTGAATTGGAATACCCTAAATCATAAAGCAAAGTTTATTACGATATCTCCTGAAATCTTCCGTGCCTATTGTGTTACTCGGTTTCATTGTCTTGCAGGGAAATCTATTAATTGTCATTTGAGAATCGATAAAATTGTCTTATCTCTCTCCGGATCTTACGTCAATCTACTAAATCAAGATCTAAATTAATAAATGCACAAGACTTCGTAAAAACTAAAATTAGTCATGGGTACTTGTCATTTAGCCAAGTAATGTATGCTTATATATATATATATATATATATATATATATATATATATATTCTTGCTCTACAGTCATTACACAGTTTTACATAGGAAGCATGGAATGTCTTCTTGGAGAATATAGATGCATTTAAGCTCGTTCAAGAGATCAAATAAATATTTGTTTCCTAACAAAATATGAAGTCACCTTAGAATTAGAAGAAATATGAGACAAAAGTCTTTCAGGAATTCTGTTGTATACCGGAGAAGTTTAAAATGGTGACCGGAATCCGGAAGTAATAAGGTTGTGTTAGCTGCCATTGAAATTAACAAGGTTTCCCGAGAAATATAAATTAATTTAAACACTGACTAATCCCTCATGTCCATCACATACCGATAAATTCACTTCTCTACAGATTCTCTTATTATTTGAAGTATGAGATGAAAAATGGAAAAATCTCGAAAAAATTTAAATTTAAAAATTTAAAATAGCTGAGAAATAAATATTTATATTTACCATATAAGAACGATACAATTAGCTTATAAATGTACCTTACTACTCCAAATGGGCGATAAAGAGGTCGACCCAAGCAGAGATTGATGGATAATCTTGGAGAGGAATAGAAGCCACTATTGGATGATTCTTTCTGAATATTGTAAGATGGTGGCGCAGGTCATCCAATGGCATTAACCACTAATAATAATAATAAAATAGTCTTGTAAAAAAAAAAATAATATTGGTAAAGTGAATAAAATATTTTCTATTACTAAACATTAGCATAAGTACCAATGTCACATGGAATTTAAATTTCTGCCACTTTAACATAAGATGAACGCCACAGAGATTTCTCTACTGCAGCTTATTGTCTATTTATGTGCATTATAAGAAGCATATATAAAAATTACTTTTAGGCTGAACTTGAAATATTTACTGAAGCAATTATTGAACTTCTTCAAGTGAAAACATGACGAATTTTAGATTTACATAATTTCTAATCACCCAATCATCGTTTATCGTTTGAAAACAAGGCGGCTAGAGGGAAGAATGAAACTTATTAACGCAATGTTGGTCTTCGGGACATATCGACTTATAACTAATGGGACATGAGCAGGAGTGTGGGTTTACTGATGACAGAAAACTAAAAAAAAATGCAAATATCTCGGTTAATATGAGAGATAGAGAAAAAGAAGGCATAGAACAAATAATTTTAGAAATAAGCAATAACACATACATCCTTGTGTTATCCCCCCCCTCCACCTCTTAGTCCGATTTTATTCCTTAAAGAACATGATATATATATATATATATATATATATATATATATATATATATATATATATATATAATTAATTCATTTAAAGTTAATTTCACTTAAAGGAATTCTGCTCAAAGGAACATTTAATACTAGGCAGCTTGGAAAGGAAAGATAATTATGTATTATGTATTAATTGTATTCGAGCTCCAGCAGTAATATTTATTACATTCAATCGATATCATTTCACATGTAGAGCATCAAAACTTAATGTTTATTTCATGGGGTGCCCACATAAGGTTTTTTCATTAAAATATTATGTGGCCATGAAATACTTTTGAGATTAAAGGAAAGTGTTTACGAAAAACGTGACTAATAGCTTTTATTCCGCACGACATATCTAAACAACATTGTTGAGTTTGTTAACCTAATGAATTAGAATATAACAATGAAGTGATTAGATACAATTCGAAAAGGATTCCATTGTAGTTCGTTTAAATAAACTATTCTTCTAATATAAAAATATAGGTACTGTAATAGCCTCGAATATCCAAAGGGAAATCAGCTATTGAGGTTGTACTCATAACGCGATTATCAAAAAATGTCTACAAATGTCCATTTAGTCCAAAATGAGGCCCGTTCACAAGTATACACACACACACACACAAACGCACCATACATTGTTCACAAAAAATAATACATCTTAAGAATAAATATACTCATAAAAATAATAAAAGATTTCAAGTATGGTGGCATTCTTCTTAGAATGGTTAGAATGGTTCGAAACTAAAAATAAAACATTATTATCGCCAAATTTAAATAGAAAATCATGCAAGCCTTTGAGTATTGTTTATATAGATTCACTTCCAAGATATTATTATATATTTATCTCATACAGTAAATCATACAAGGTATAATTTATACAAGATGTTTCAATTTAAAAATGAGAAGGATATGAGGGACCCATTATTGTATACAACCATTTCCTTTAAACTTAAAATATTTATATTTAATAATTAGCTTACATCATAAAGTACTAAACCTTCTAATAGTCGTAAAGTGGTAAAGCTTTTTAAATTTAAATTAAGCAAGGTAAAAGTAATTTAGTTACCTTTATACAATTGCCGAAGTGATAGAAATTCTCCTTTGTGGGAGTTAGTTATCGAGAGACTAAAACATCTTGGAATAATGTTTCGGTCTAATACTTGGGAGTTGGATAGCTTTTGATTGGCCCAATTAATATTTTATAATATCAACAAACCTCTAGCATTGGCTAACAAATACACCCAACGAATGCTCTCTCTCCCTTGGAACAAGTTGCAATCTATACATGATATTCAACTTCTAAAAAATACCATAAGACTATTAGGCGAAATATGTTATCAGGGGCTACCAAAGCTATTCATCGATTGAACGGATGACAAATACAACTTGTTGTCCCAAGTTTTTATTTATTTTTGTCCTTCTCTAAACCCCGACTTCTTTGTAAGATGAAAGCAGTACCTCGTATTTAGACTTGAGATAAGACGGTTTGTAAGAGCTTGGCTTACTGTGAGTTGAGTAAATGTGGGGGTTTAACTGAAGGCTGAAAACTCAAAATTACAAATATCAGGGTTAGTATTAGATTGGAGAAAATGCGGCAAAAAACAAATCGGAAGTTCAGCTTGCAAGAGCATTGGATGGATAATTTTTCGATGGGACTCATGATAACAGATAATTCGAATTCTGGTCCTCCTGTAATCCACCCTCCATCTGTTCCGAATTTAGCTGTGAAGGAACCTGGCCTTTCTTTTTACATGACAGGCATACATATGAAGCTATTGATCATCCGAAAATTCTATATATAATATATTTATCTCTTAGGTAGGATCGATGGGCATTTGTAGGAACATCTCATCATGAGCACAACCTCAGTAGCTGATTTCCCTTAATTCAAATATATTCAAATAAAGTTATGTCAGCGAACTTACTAAGAACCGCGAAACCAGACAGTACCAAACTCACCAGGGATATTTCACGCTATCATTTAAGAAGAACGGAGCGTTCTAAAACCATTTCCAACAGTCTGCACAGCCCACATTTTTATAAATATAAAGAAAAACAACTAAGACAATGTTTAATTTAAACTTATGGCCAGAGGAAAAAGAGAGGCGGTCCTCAATATTGACAGTGTAGATGAGCTACAATATATATTTCTGTGTGTATACGAATGTTTCTGAACTATGAATATTGTAAATGAATGTATTAGCAGATTTCCCTTAAATCAGCTCTTGAGGTCGTGCTCATGACGCGAGTCTCGAAAAATTTCTTCAAATGTCCATCGATCCTACCCAGAAGATGACGAAAATGAGGTCCGTTCAAAATTTTATATATATATATATATATATATATATATATATATATATATATATATATATATGTATATACGTATATACTTATAAATATATGTATATATATTTGTATGTATATACGTATATACTTATAAATATATGTATATATATTTGTCTGTTAACGCTCTAGCGGTCGCAATTTTTGTTTGATCGTTACCAA
Organism: Riptortus pedestris; assembly: GCA_019009955.1. Taxonomy (NCBI): domain Eukaryota; kingdom Metazoa; phylum Arthropoda; class Insecta; order Hemiptera; family Alydidae; genus Riptortus; species Riptortus pedestris. Next base: position 45,075,983 of record CM032228.1, read on the forward strand.
ACTCGGAATTTAATCGTTTTATGTAAAAAGGAAGATCAAGTTTGTTAATGGCTGAAATCGGACCACTGGGAGGGGGGGATTTTAGGAATATTCAAAATATCTCCGTTATTATGCGTCGAATCAAAAAATTGTATAGAATCAATCTTATTGCAAATTAAATTTACTATAAATATTGTTCTATACATTTATTCTGTATCTTGAATATTAACCGAGATATTTGCATTTGTATTCTCCATTGGTCGGAAGGAGTGAGCTGTTTGGTACTTTCCGAAGAGGGCTCTGACGGCCGTTTTCGTAACTATTCATCCCTCGTGTATAAGTTTAGTGATCCCTTACTACTTACTACACTTGTTTTTGGGCAGGTTTCTCTATTGTAAAACTTCACGTGGGAAATCTGCTTAGTTTACGCAGCCCCTGCGTGACGGACTTTTTTGTCTTTTCAAATCTTCTTTTCTTTACATAAATAATATATTTTATTGTCACGCTAGACATTCAATATGTTGCATGTATTATTGAATTATTTTTTCATAGGTTCTTCTCTATTAAATCAATTTATTGTCTATCTTAGTACCAAGAACTCCTGCTTGGATTTAAATGCCTCAAAGGAATCAGTTCAGCCCTAGTTTCTAAGGCAGTTAACGTCATCAGGATTGCTGAACACACATACATTCAGCAGACAGAACTATACATTCCAAATAAATTGAGTAATGGATTTATATTTTTCTACAGGGTTGGAGTGACACTGGCTTCCACTCTGGTGCAGTAGACACACGAAACCTGGATGCCCTTGCTCTGAATGGAATAATGTTCAAAAGGCACTACAGCCAACCTTTGTGCTCACCTTCCAGGGCTGCACTTCTTACTGGCGATTATCCTATCAGGCATGGTAAGATACAATCACGGTATACAACTGTATTTCGACTGTTTTTAAGCCAAAGATGAAGTTGAATAAACTATTTAGTCTAAGCAAGGGCGACTCTCAATAGTTATTTAGTTAATGTCCATTGTAGAAGTTTTTTTTTTTTAAGTTAAAGACGAGTTGTCTTGAAGTTAAACTCAGCAAACAATCGAGTTTCAAGCTGTAAGGAAGAATGTAGAAGGCTACGGGAAAACCCTTGAAGTCCTTGTGATTGACTTATTCCCTTTTTTGGTCATCTGAAAATCAGGTTTACCTGAACACGGGTCAATACTAAGTGTAGCTTATTATTGGTATCTACAATCTGTTGAGAAAAATAAACTGTATTTATCAACACTAAATAAGCTTAAGAATTCAGAGCATTTTAGCATAACTCAGTTATGTCCATCAAACTCAGATACAACATCGAATTCCGGACTCAAATTCCAAAATATAAAAGAACGAATAAATAAAGAAAGTCCGTCATTTATTTCAAATCTTAAAAGTTCAATGAGAACAATATTTGGTATTTAAGCTTCAAATAATGTGCTTCATAACGTAATAGAATATAGTTAATATGAGATGAGTAGGAGTGGGGCTTTACTAAGACCGAAAACTAAAATATGCAAATATCTCAGTTAATAATAAAGATTTTAAATTTAAACTGAGATTTTAAAGATAGTGAAAAAATGTACATAACAACATTTGTATACATTTCATTTGCAATAAGATTGGTTCTATACAGTTTTTCGATCCGACGCATAATAACGGATATATTAGGAATTTTCAAAATTCTCCCCCGCTAATCCCCCCCCCTCCCCTTTGCCGATTTCAGCCGTTAACGAACTTGATCTTTCTTTTTTTATAAACGATTATATATCACCTCACGACCTCAATAGCTGATTCCCCTTATGGAAAATCTGCTAATATAAGTTGCCAAGAGATTTAAAAAAAAATGACTGATTCTTCAATTAATTAGAACATTTTGTTTAAAAATAAATTTCATGAGCATTCTTGCAAGTTTTGAGTATGTAATTTTGCATGTATTTTGGGAAGTGTCTTGACATTATAAAAAATACACCATTTTTTACAGGAATGCAAGGGACACCATGTATTCCAGGGGTGGCTGATGGACTGCATACAAGTGTTAAACTCATGCCTCAGGTATGATAAAACCTTTAATATGTATTCTAAAAATATGTTATATGCCCATAATAGCTACAAAATGTAGTAGTAGTGAAGGTTCATAAACAAAAACTACACCATGAAATAAACTAAAACGAATTATTAAGCATAAAACTCTTCAATAATCTTACTATACTGAGTACGGATTTCTGTAATTCTTCATGGCTTTAAAAAGATCTACAGTTGATAGAACATTTTGAAAAGATCTTTACTTACATTGGATAAAGAAATAGAACCAACAATGAATCTCCCACATGTGCGCTTATTTCAGGCACATTTAGGTAGCTACCATTCACGACTGCTTATCAATGATCATTTCATTCTAATCTTTTTTTCTACTAGGATTGTGTGAATATCGTTCTCAAGCACAGTTGTGCCACGTTGATAAAGTCTACCACTATTGCCTATTATACATTATTATTACGAACTCATTTTAAGAGTACAAATAATTTCCAAGGGAGAGTAAAAGACTGTCAAAGGTCTTAACAAAATACAAACTTTTAAATCTTTAGATTTGAACAGACATAGTTTACGATATGTCACTTCCTATTCTTTATTCCTTGCTAACTAAAAGCCGCATGTAAAAGGAATTGAAATGTAACATGGAGATGAGACGTTTAGTTATATTGTTCTATCATGTAAAAAATGAGAGTTTAGTTAAGGTTGGAAAAGATGAAATTCAAATAACTCCGGCAATAAATATGGGACAACAATTTCAGGGCATTACTTTATTAGGAAGGTAGCTTATATGAATGTTTTTGGGACCAACACATAAAACTGGAAATATTTTAGTATTTTATAGTTTATCGTTCTCGTTCTGGGCCCTAACCTTTTTTAATCGACCCAATAAAGACATTGACCTATAATTTGACATAAAACGGTTCAATTTCGAGTTTGATAGCGATCCAATACAATTTGAAGAAGTATGCCAAAATTCGTGGCATGAGCAAGACCCCCTCAATAGCAGATTTCCCATAATGGAAATCTGTTAAAGAAAAAGATCTTCATATGGAGGCAGTATTTGACAAAATAAAATTTAAAAAAAAAATTCTGGAATTTACATAGTACGAGTAAGCGCTTAATTAGCAGATTTCAAAAGAGAACGACCCAATTGAAGTCAGATATTTACCCTCCACCAGATACTCGAGAATTGAGCCTCTTCGTTACCTTAAAAGCAAGATATAATTAAGATAAGAGATCCGTCTTTGGAGATGATAACAGGAGTTTCCAGGGGAATTAGTTCCATTAGCTGAAAAAATGGCTTGATGGTAAACCAAGAAAAGTTGAAAAGTATGATAGTAAGTCCGTTACCTGCACCTGCAAAGCAGATTGAATGTAGCGAAAACAATCTTCCCAAAAGTAGAAAACTTCAAATGCCCCTGTGCTGCAGTTACTGTGACAACGAAAGGTTCCGTGAAATCGACAAGTTATTTTGAGCATTGGTCTTCGCAAGCTTCTTACGGAAAAATCCTATTACCTAAATAAAAAGATCCGCTACGCAGGTATTACCTAACGAATCAATTTCCCACGTGCTGGTATGTCATTATTCTCCACATGTCACCATATATATATTCTATATTTCAAATAAAAATTAAATGAGTAGATGTGGTCAGCCAATAAAACTTAAGTTGATGGCACAGCAACATATAGTACTTACGTACGTGTATTAGCAGATTTCCCTTAAGGGAAATCAGCTATTGAGGTCGTACTCATGACGCGAATTTCGAATAATTTCTTCAAATGTCCATCGATCCTACCCAGAAGATGACGAAAAAGAGGTCCGTTCAAAATTATATATATATATATATATATATATATATATATATATATATATATATTTTTGTATGTTAACTCTCTAGCGGTCGCAATTTTTGTTTGATCGTTAACAAACTCGGAATTTAATCATTTTATGTAAAAAGGAAGATCAAGTTCGTTAATGGCTGAAATCGGACCAGTGGGAGGGGGGGTTTAGAAGGGGGATTTTCGAAAATTCGAAATATCTCCGTTACCATACGTCGGATCAAAAAATTGTATAGAACCAATCTTATTGCAAATTAAATTTACTATAAATATTGTTCTATACATTTATTCTGTATCTGCGCTAGTGTGGCCGTTTCACTAACTATTCGTCCTCGTGAGAATAGGTTACTACTACTGTTATTATTAGGCAGATTTCTCTATTGTAAAACTTCACATGGGAAATCTGCTTAGTTTACGCAGCCCCTGCGTGACGGACTTTTTTACTTGTGATGGCCTGTTAAATACAATATTCGGTATTTAAGCTTAGAATAAGAAATTTTATGATATATCGCTTATTTTTAAAATGCGATGACTAAACGGGGAGGTTTACTGATGGCTGATAATAAAAAATGCGAAATTCTCGGTTTTATATATATATATATATATATATATATATATATATATATATATATAATTTTTAACGGACCTCATTTTCGTCATCCCCTAGGTACGATCGATGGAAATTTGAACACATTTTTCGAAAATCGCTTCATGAGTCCTCCTTAAAGGAAAAATGCTGATACTCATTTAAAAAGTACTAAGTATCGACTTTTTATATTTTCCTGGATATTACTAAATATGTTGACTTTATTAGTAATTCTCTCAATATTAAGTCAGTTAATGAATATTAACATAAGATTATTTTTTTTTCTCTCATTTTCAGTACTTTTCTGAACTTGGATACAAAACTCATCTTGTTGGGAAGTGGCACTTGGGCTTCGAAACTAAAGATCATTTACCTACTCGAAGAGGATTTGACACATTCTTTGGTTACCTTAATGGACTACTTGGTTATTGGGATGGAGTACATTATTTTAATGTAAGTCATCAATTATTATTTAATAAAGTTATGAGGTAGATGTATTGTGTACGTGTGTACTGAAGAATTTAGCATTCACAAAATTTCTAATTTTGCACATTCTACTTTACCAAGTCGGCAGATAAAATGAGTATCCCCCCCCCCCAAAAAAAAAAACATTCTACAGAAAGGACGGAGGCGTATGAGATGTAACAAATGTAAAAAAATGTATAATTTTGAGTGAGTGGAAATAGATTAGCATGTTCTGAGCTCCAAGATGAACCTGAACGTTGGAGGAGAATAGGTCGTCAGATATGTCCCTGTATTTTGATTTTATATGTTTAGTATCTAGTTTACCACTATATTTCCATTCGCATAATTATAGATCTATTCGCAGATTTTATAAAGGTATTTTAAAGTAATAGTTGACTTCCGTGACTAAAAAAAAATGTTTTTTGAATAATAACAAACTTATTGAAAATACACTAATCAAAAAATATAAATGTAATATTCATCATTTCCGTAATATTCATAAATAGATGCCTGTGTACGTGTGTCTGTGCCCTATATATATATATATATATATATATATATATATATATATATATATATATATTTGTATATGTGTCTGTGTTTGTGTGTGTTTGTGTAGGCCTTAGCTGCCCCCATGCTGGCACCAGGAATTCGCAATCTGAAAAATTGGATTCTTAATAAATGAGGGTGTGGAGAGAGTTGCCTCCAGTAGATTGGTTGAATTTCATGAATTCTGTATTTATTTATTTTTTTGTAACCGTAATAAAAATAAAAGTTTTATTGTCGCAGCGCATTCCTGGGAGAGACTTCAGGAGAGGAGAGGAACCGATTTGGAAAGAAATTTATGGGAAATACCTGACTGATGTATTGACGAAGGAAGCAGTCAACGTGATCGAGACCCATAACGAAACAGAGAGCTTATTGTTGTTCATGAATCACGTTGCAGTACATACAACCTTCCTTAATATGGTGAGAGAAGCACCGCCCACCACAACAAATTTTACAGGCCGAGGCATATTGCAAGGTAAATTATCAACTTGAATCTCCTGGTTGGTGGGGGTCGATATATACTTTCATTAACACCTCCAATAAGTTTAAAATGTTTATTCCAGAGCACTTGCTTTCCTAACCTCAATGTATATGGAAAATATACATACAGTCAATGATTATTAACACTATAACATAAGCCATACCAATTGAAAAAATTAAATATCAACCTAAAACGTGTATAAATAAATCATTTTCCCCCTATTTTCATCAAAAATAATTTCTTTTAAATAAATAGTGGGGGTTAGATGAGGAATTCGAAAATTCAAAAATCTCCGTTATTATGAGTCGAGTCAGAAAATGTTATAGAACCAATCTCGTTAAACTATTGATGGTCTTGAATTCTTGTCTTGTGCATTTTTAGCAGATTTCCCTTAAGGGAAATCAGCTATTGAGGTTGTACTCATGACGGAATTTTTGAAATTTTTCTTCAAATGTCCATCGATCCTATCTAGTAGATGACGAAAATGAGGTCCGTTCAAAACTGTATTTATATATCTATATATATATATATATATTTGTCTGTTACCGCTCTAGCGGTCGCAATTTTTGTTTAATCGTTACCAAACTCGATATTTAGTCGTTTTATGTAAAAAGAAAGATCAAGTTCGTTAATGGCTGAAATCGGACCAGTGGGAGGGGGGGTTTACTTTCAGCCGAGAGTTCTGGCGGCCGTTTCCGTAACTATTCGTCCCTCGTGAATAGGTTTAGAGGTTTCTTACTACTACAGTTGTTATTGAGCAGATTTATATACTGTAAAACTTGGGAAATCTGCTTAGTGTACGCAGCCCCTGCGAGACGGACTTTTTTTTCGATCAAGTATTAAACGTTATTCGTACCCCCCCCCCCCCCTTCCACTCATCAGTTATTTTTTACATAGATACAGAGAATATGTGGTGAGTTGAGATCATAAGTGTGTTATATCAGAATGTGAGAAACCCGCTTAGTTTACGCATCCCCAGCGTGACAGACGTTTTTAATATAGCAATATTAATCTTCTAGATTTAGCTGGTTGGGCTGATACTAGCACGGATGATCCTTCTAACACTTGCAATGGCTCCCCATGACAGGTGTTTATAACCTGTTGCGTCTCTACTTAATATCGTTGCAAAATTCATTCTATCCAAGCTAATATGTGTGATATTTCTTTCTCTATTCAATCAAAGCGGTGATCCTGGCTAAATACCTCCTTGATATGAACATTATTTTCAATCAATTCCTACTAAGTTCATGACTCCAGTCTCCCATTTTAAACGTACCTTCCTTGTGAACTCTGTATTACTCCCATCATTTCTAGTTCTGTTAATTGTGACTATTTATTTTATATTTTCATATATTCCATATTTAGCTTTTCAATAAACCCACAAGTTTGTGAAGATTAAAAATCTCTTTCCCTTATTAAATTTATTATTATTTTCATCCTGAAATTTTCTCCTCCGTAAGGATGGATACTCCAACTTTCTTTTTGATAGGACGAGTCAGAGATGATTCAATAATGTTGTAGCCATAATTGAATATCAGGAACGACAAACCGGTTAGATGATTCTTTTTAATTTATAGATTATATATATGTATATAATTTTTGTCGACAAAACTTAGAACTTCATTACAATCTGGACGAACTACTAAAAGACATAGGTACACACCTGTACACTTTGTCGACAAATTTAAAACAAGAATATCTATATCGCCTTAATCCTAACTCTCTTCCTACTCCTTTGACTAAAAATTTAATTTAAATTCAAGGACATTTAACCATGTCGATACCTACAAATAGAATAGTTATTAAAATTAAAATAATATTCCTTTAGCAAATTAGAACGTACAGTTTTTTTGTTTTTTTTATTACTTCTTTATAAAGAGGAAGATTGCCAAAAGAGGAAATAGTTATTATTTTAGACTTATAACTCATTTTTGATTGCATGGCATCGGAGGGGGATTCACTAAAAGCATTTGAATTTTATTTATTAACGTCCACTTTGTGGTACTAACGCTAATTGGGTCGAGTATTATAAAGGTTGCACCCTTTTCTAGCTAGGGTGAGAGGAAGGATTTTACTTAATACTAACCCATTAAATAAATTCCTCTTATGCAGGTGAAAATTGAACTCAAAACTCTTGGTTTACCAAGTGAGATTAAGAAGATCGCTTTTAACTCACATTACCAATCTGTAAAGAATAAGAGGGGTATGAAGGAAAGAAGTAGTAAAATTTTTATACTATTGAACGGGATAGTGAAATATAAGTAATTTGTGGATAATTTCCCTAAAATTCATTCCTCAACAGCTACCCATTCCCCATATACCAATTTTGCTCATTACCAAATTTAGATATACACGAAAAAAAGTTCATAAGTATAGAACATTCCGTTCAAAATTATTGCATTAACGGACAACTATATAGGTGAATGTTTTCCTTTTTCCCTCTATCTAAATGGACTCATTATTTATTATTTTATCTAATGGTTTGTTTTAATATTTTAAACAGAAATGGTAAGGTGGATGGACTGGTCTGTGGGGGAAGTCGTACAAGCCCTGCATAAAAAGGACATATTAAACAATACTATAATTGTATTCATATCAGATAACGGGGCACCTACCCAAGATACTGAATTCGAGAATCACAGCTACAACTGGCCGCTAAGAGGGGTAAGTAACTTTAAAGAAATCTGCTAATATATTGATCTGTTATTTCGATATCTCTATTAGCAATTCATAAGCTTTATAATAAGGGCATACATTTCCAAAATACGGAATATAGATTTCTAATGTAGAGTTTCTTACAGATGTAAACGTTTTAGCAGATTTGCAAATTAAATATACTATAAATATTGTTATACACTATATTAACGAGATATTTGCTTTTTATGAAAAATATAAATGATTACACCAATTTTGAAGCCGTTTCAGTTGGGAATTTATTTTAATTAACTGAAAGATTTCTCATTACCGTTTGTATTTAATCACGGTGGTATTGTGTTACCAGTATGCAGATTTTTCTATTATTTTTTTATATATCAATCTGAGTTCTTTCCTTAGATTAATAATCCTAAGTTAAATTAAATTACTTCTTAACATCCGCTTTTTGCAATTGAGGCTAATTGGGGCTGGTTATCTACAGGTTACCGCCCTTTTCTAGCAAGGGCGGGACTCAGCATTTTGTTTAATGAATTCCATAACTAAATAAATTCCTTTGCCCAGCCGGGAATCGAGCTCACCACTCTTCGTTTACCATGAGAGATTAATATCAACGGTATAACTCACGAGGCAAATAAATTAATGTATATTACTTACATTATTATTACATACATGACTACTTTGGTTAAGCGTAATGACTTTATGAAGTTATTCCTGCTTTGCAGATTTCAGTAACATAGATGTCTACAAATAGAATGAATAACTTGTTTATACCTATTTAATAATTCTCAGAAGAACACACATTTTTAAGCCCCAGAAAGGAGAAATGTTGGAGTAAATAGGATCTCAATTTGTGAGATCCGGAAATCCTGTTTTGTAGCTCTTTTAGGTACTTTCCTGTTATGGGGACCCCTACTGGAAAATATCAATATTTCCGGGTTTATGTCGATATTTCGATACGATATCGCTACTGTTTCGATATGAATAAACACCGAGAATACAAAATCAGCTGTTAACTAGAATAAATATACCGCCATTGTTTTTCAGTATTCTCTGTGTTCAGTAGAGTCGTACTTTCATAGCCTTTTAAAATGTTACTGTGGGATTTACCAACAGAAGAAAAGAGTGGAATTACTTTTTTAAAAAGTAAGGGACTGTTGCATAATGAACGACAGTGTAACAAAGGTCATTGTATTAAGAATTATGTTTCTGACGAAAAACCATTTTGGAAATGCAACTCTTGCAAAACCAAGGTAGGTTTACGTACTGGTACTTGGTTTGAGGGAAGCAGAATGACATTCACTACTGCAATTCGCTTTATATACCTTTGGTGTGAAGAGCTAACATCGGTTGATTTTTGTGAAAGACAATTGGGAGTGAATGAAAATACAACAGTAGATTGGAATAACTACATGAGGGAAGTAACCGTCGATGCTCTCGAGAAGAAAAATGTTGGCAAAATTGGTGGAAATAGTTTTGTGGTTGAAATAGACGAGAGTTTATTTACTAAAACGAAACGCGGTACTGGGAGAGTGTTACCTGAACAATGGGTTTTTGGTGGACTTTGCCGTGAGACCAATGGACGATTCCTAGTGAAAATTCCAGATAGGAAGGCGGAAACATTGATGAATGCCATCGAAAACCATATTGAGGTGGTTATAAAACCGAAGATCTTGAAAAGGCAGGATTCTCACATTTTTCTATTAACCATAGTTACCATTTTGTTGATCCAATTACTGGAGCTAACACACAACAGGTGGAACGTATCTGGGGATCAGCAAAATGGAGAAATAAAAGGCATCGCGGCACAACACGACACCATTTAGACTCTTATCTCTCAGAATATATGTGGAGAGAATACGTCAAACACGAAAATTTAAATCGTTTTGATTGTATTTTGTCTGATATAGCTTCCTTTATGCCGTTATGTTAGATAGATATTTTAATTGTTTTTTATTGTTTTATAATAATTTTTCATTAAAAGCTATTTCGTTAATAATAGTTTTTTTTTCTAAACCTAACCTTAATTAACGTATCGAGAATATCGATATATGGAGAAACATTGTATATCGAAAATATCGATATTTTCCAGTAGGGGTCCCCATAACAGGAAAGTACCCTCTTTTATACCTCACTTAAGGTTTTTTTTTTTATAACTAATTAAATTTTGGTCAGGATCAATAAAAACGCTGTGTCCGCTACAAGTGCTTTAATATATGCAGAGTGCACTTTCACAGACCAAGCTCCATCATCTGTCCTTGCTGATTAGAGAATAGAAACATGTACCAAAACAGCCAGGAGACCCCCGGATCCTCATCCATTGGTTCCTCCACCGTCCAGCATCTTGGGAGAAATTAATTAAATTTTGATCTCAATAAGGATGATTTAAAATTATAAACCAATTTGATTCTTTTATGAAATAACCAAAGAAGCTACTAAACACATTCAACTTGCTCAATTTTTATTATAACCTGAATATTAGTTAACTAAATTATTTATGCTCGAAGCATTTTAACGATTGCTCTAATTTTATTTTCTATGGTTTAGTTAAACCGTATGTTGCCTCAACAACAGTTTGAACAAAGAATGATAAGGTTATCAAATTAATAAATTTGACTAATAATATGTTAGTTATGCAATATATACCGTTTTTTTTCACTTCTAATAGTAATTTATTTTATTGTATGCAGCTAAAAGTCTCAGTACACGATGGAGGAGTGAGAACGGCTGCACTAGTCTACAGTCCACTGTTGCAGAAGACACCTAGAGTGACGAACCAACTATTCCACATCACAGACTGGTTTCCCACGTTATACACTGCGGCAGGTAATGAAGTAATGTCTAAGAAAGTGGTTCTTTTTCTAGGAAAATACTACTTTCTTTAAAAATTCGTGGTCCTTTATTCTTGGTCCAACATGATAAGACTCAAATGGTTGTGACTAATAGCTTTCAGCGTATGTATAAGGTACCAGAAAAGTGCTCTTGAAATTTTGTAAAATGATATTTGTTAACTGGAAGTCGGAAATCAAATTTGTTAAATACATACGTCACAGCAAGGAACTAAACTAATTCTACAGACAATCAGTTTTAATTTATTATTTATTGATTTGCTATTAGAATAGCGGGTTCTCATTTATGGAATAAGCATTTGATCATGCTTTTAACACAAAATCACTATAGACACCAACACCATTCGTACCAAAGGCACTAACATCAGTTACATCAAAGCTACTACCAAAAACGGTTTTATCAAAGACATCAACACCAGTCATATTGTTAGGTTTATAACAAAAATAATAAACGTTAATTATTAGGGTTCTTTTGAATTGTAAATTTAAACACACAAATTTTAGCGTTTTGTTACTGCACAATGTATTTGACGATGCACTACACACCACTTGGTAAATTATTCTTCACTAATAATATGCAATGATAACTTCACTTCTTACAATAAGATGGCCCTGTACTGATCTTCACAAAAACACGGCACTGCACTGATGTTCACCAAAACACTGCAAGGCACTGAAACTAAAAAGCACTAATCACCAGAGCTGCACTGAACGCACTGTTATTCACTAGTAAGAAAACTGAGAACTGACTATTGGGCGGACTTGGTAACCCTTACATATGTGGGCGCCGGTCTAGAACCGTCAAGACAGGCCGTCGCCTAGAACATTCCTGGTGCCACCGCTCCTGTGGGGTTGCTTTCATTTGCTCTGTACTTCTTAAATTCGTGATTCTGAAAAAGTCTGAGTCATTTTTCAAGTACGCAGTTTCCCCAACAGTATCAAGGACTCCAACACCGGTTATGTCAAATATTTTAACACTAGTTATATCAATGACTGCAACTCCCATTATATCAAAGACACCAGCACCAGTTATTTTAAACGTACTAATATCAGCTATATGAAAGACTACATACACCGGGTATATCAAAAACACGAACTTTTTTTTGAGCGAACTGAAAACTTATACTTAAATTACTAGCGTGGTTTTAAAAAAAAAACAAAGAAAACTGGTATCATATTTTTTCTACACGAATCGTGGATATCGAAAAAATAAGTTTCGACTACCGTTAAGCCCAACCCCCCCCTCCTGGTAAAATTTAGTATTCCTATGTAGAGTATATCGTACCCCGGATAGATACTCAAACAACAAACCTGTGGATAGACTACAAGATGGATACGTAAACACACTGAAATTCCAAGCTGATGCCTAAAACAATTTGAATGACAATCCTTATTGTTTTATTTATATCGATTTCTAATCATGCGATATGCTTGTATACAGAGTTTATTGTTTTTATAATAGAATTATTGATACAATCGAAATTGATACAGACAAAATATATCGATAATGACAAATTGGTGTAATTGTGGTACCCTCGTGTAGTTTTCTCTTTTAAAAAATTAATTTATAATTATCTAAATACCTAAAGCCATTATTATATATATTTAAGGTGGAGATGTCAAGAACCTCCATGCTAAGGACGGAATTAACCAGTGGTCCTCGTTGGTTTCCGACACAGATGGCCCCCGAGCCGAGATGTTGGTAGATATCGATGAAACCAAATCCATAGAAGCATATATCATGGACAGATGGAAATTAGTAAGAAGTAAGTATGGGCACTCAGACTTGTATATCTGGAGAGTAAACTTTATATTCACAATGGCACATAGTTCCTTCAGTAAAACATAAAATATTAACTGGGCAGTGTTATTTGATGTTAGGAATAACTGGGTACACCTCCCCAGCACACTCCCACAGCGTTCATATTTTCCAATAATTTATTTATGAACGAATTCACATTTGTGAGAATAACACTACATTATTGAAAGTATATATATATTTTTTTTTATCTGAGACCCAGCTTGATGTTTCAGTTGATGATTGAAAGTATAAGTATCAAATCACATGGTATCATAAACAAACTGGAGGTCAGGAAGAGTGAGAAAGAAACGACAATAACATTTTCTCTGCAATACCGTAATACATCAAAACCATGTTAGTAACTCTGCCAGTTGTATAGTTTCTCCTGTTACAACCAAATAATTCCTCCTCTCTGCAAATCCTCCCAATATAAACAATCAAAGGTTTTATGAGTACGCTTAAAATATTAAAAGTATTCGTAAAGGGTAAGTTGGGTAGAAACAGAGGAAGTTTCCCCTGTCTCTCTACACTCAGTTTTGCCAACCAGCCCTCCAGTCAATTAGGATCTCACTTCTCTTTACATTAAATTATTTTAACAATTTATTGTATAATTTAACAATTATACATTATCTTCAAAAAACTAAAAGTTTAGTGTTCAAATATATTTTGTGTTTTAATTAAATAAAGCATTTAAGGGAAATCTGACATTTTGATCAATTAATATTTTGGAGGGGGGGGGGGCAATATGTCTAGCTCTTTGTGCAATTTGTTTCAGACATTAAAAAATTATCATAGGCTTGAAAAGGTCAATAATGTGTGATAATTTATCAAGGTGGGGTACCTGGTACCAAGTTCAATAAATTCATACTTAGGAAAGAATTGTTGACTATAATAATATTTCTAAGCAAATTACTTCATATAACAAAAAATCCTCAAAATAACAAATTAAGCACATTGTTTTTTGTCTGGATTTTTTATGAAAAACGAATAGTAAATATAATAATACTCTTATTCGTTCCTGAATTCTATTACAACTCCCACTCCTATTTGTGCGAAAGATTGTTAATATACCTCATGAACTACTTAGGTTGTTCCTAACACAGATGCTGAGTTCCGTGTAAACAATTTTCCCCTATAAATTGTTATAGAATTTCTTGTATATTTTGTTTATACTTCCTTAATTGAAAAAAGTGCATTTAACACAAGCTACTTTAAATATCTAAAAAAAAAAAATTTTTGTTATGAGCACATTCGCCGAAAAACCAATAGGAAACGAAAACCCGATATGGCGATTTTTCATTTCATGCTTCCCTTAGAACCCCCACTCTAGTTCGTTCCCAATAATGTTTATATAACATGTAATCAAGGAGGCGTTAATACTACAGGGTTTCGTTGAATTAGGTTTGCTTCGTTGACCTCTTTTATAGTTTTTAGTGTATATCTCATTTATAGTTAATTGCACGTCAATATTGCATGTAGAAAAAGTTACATTAAATAAAAAAATGACAACTTTTGCTGAAAAATCTATAGGTAACGAAATATCGCGATTTTCCGTTTCTCGCCTTCCTTATAACTTATCTATCTGATGAGATTGTTTCAGCGGTATATCAAACGAAAAAGAATCATAAATTTCGAGAGAAAAAAACAATATACAGACAGTGTAATATATATATATATATATATATATATATATATATATNATATATATATCTATCTATATATGTATATATATATACTAGCGGACCCGGAATACGTTGTCCTGCATGATATTTCAAGCGATTAGGATAAATTTAATATTATGTTTAAAAACAAAAGCTACTTTTAATAACACAAAAAAACAACTATTGTTATGTGCACGTTGGCCTAAAAACAAATAGAAAATTAATTATCTCGATTTTTTTATTCAGGCCTTCCATATAACTCCCGCTCGAAAAAAATGTAATATATCTTATAATCATGGGAGAATTAATGCTAATAATATATAGACTTTTGTTAAGTTCGGTTCAATTGTTAGTGCCATATAAAATTGTTGGCTCCCGCTTTAATTTGTCATGGTATATCTCGTTTATATACTTAAAGTAAATATAACAAAAGTTACTCTAAATAACGAAATAAACAACTTTTATTCTGTGCATATTTGCCGAAAAACCAATACGAAACGAAATATCGCTATTTTTAATTTTAGGGCTCCCCATACAACCCGAACTCCTGCTCCATCTGCCGGGTTGATTTGTAAATCTCCAGGGCCCCAAGACCATCCCGGGCGTCTCCCAAACGCATACAAAAAAATAAATTCATTCAAATCGGTTAAGTCGTTTAGGAGGAGTTCAGTAACATACACACGTACAGTAGAATTATATATATATATAAAGATATATATATATATATATATATATATATATATAAATTAAAGGAAATCTGCTAAAATGAGTCTAGTTTCATGGTGAGAAACATAGATAATTTTTAGATTGTAGTAGGACTATGATAAAGTCCTTTAATTTTCTTTTAACATTTTTGAAAGTATCTCGTACGAATGATAACGAAATTAGTAGATCATTGCACGCCTCTAAAAATGGGAGATATTTGCCTAAGGAGATAAAGCATGAAACGTAGCACGTTATGGAGAAGCATTTTCAAAATAGTAGAGGCTATTGCAGCAAAAAGCTCTAATTTTTTTTATTATCTTTTCCTTTACAACATTTCCTGTATGAGAAATCACCTATTGTGTTTGAAATCATGACACGGTTTTCGTAACCAGTCACCAAACGTCTACCATCCTACCTAGTACGTATATACAAATACACATAAATAAGTTTGTGTCTGTGTGTGTGTGTGAGCCTATTGAGTAATTGCTTATCAATTTCAAGGAGCCAATCCTAAACGCGCCAAATTTCGGTTACATCGGACCATTAACATTGTAATTGAGAAATATGGAATTGAATGTGAGATCGGAATATTATGTTTCTAGACATAATACATATGAGATTATATATGTATACATAAAACGGACGTATCTATGCAAGTCAAAGAACTTACTCAACCCAATTATGCAGCCAGATTTTTTACTCATTAGTTTCTAGTAGCATGCTATATGATTATTGAGTTTGAAGCTGAAAACATAACAATACAAATAACTAGATAATATTGACATTAAAAAAGAATGTATAGAGCACCAATTACTGTAAAATAAAGTACCCTCGCTCTGGCCCGATTTAAGCCATTGAAATGACCAAACTTAATCATTGAAACAGGCCTCCATTTCTCAAACAGTTTATTAAGAGAAACAGACTTGCTTTCCGAGCAAGCGCTCATCAGTGCCCAGTAATTAAGGTCTCGACTGTGTACCTCTGTATCCAATGTGGAAGGAAGACATATTTTTTTCTTCAGTAATGTTTTATTTATTTAAAAAAATTGATTTAGTAATATGTTTTCAGATCACAATCCAAAAAACGTTGATGCTGTTTGCGACAGATATTTTGGTGAAAGCGGAGAATGGATGACTTACGACATAGAGGTAGTGAAAAACAGCACGGCTGGTAAAATCCTCGGAACAATACCGGCGAATTGGACAGATCTGAAGGCGGCTGTGAAGGTTGATGGAAGTTGTCCGAACAAAACGGCTACTGAGGAACACGACTGCCACAGTAAGTACTGCCTCTTCGATTTGGCGACTGACCCTTTGGAGTGTGAAGACATCGCTGCCCAGAATGCTACTCTGGTCCAGATTTTAAAAGAACGTCTTGACTTCTACCGCCAAGCTCTGGTTCCCCAAACGAAAAAGTTCTACAACCAGAGAGCGAATCCCAAGAACTTTAAAGACTATTGGTCTCCATGGATGGATTAGAACATGATAAGCACTCAATGAAATGGAGCTTCGGTTAGCTCTCCCTATGCGTTGGAGAGTGGGGTGATCAACTATAAGATTAGATCAAAATCTTGAATCTCTTCAATTTCAATAATACTAAAATTACAGACTAACATGCTTAAATTTAGAATTTCAAATGAAATACATCAGAAACCCAGTCTTAAGTTAACTATTAAACAATTAGTGCGAAGAATTTTTTATGACTAGGTTTAATGATGAAACAATAGTACTTTAGAAGTAGATTTCAATGAAGAAATTATTCAATAAAGCGACTGCATATCACCCAGTCAAGTGGAAGTTAGGCTGGAAGTTCTAATTCAATTTTCAGCAGGCTACAAAATATTCCAATAAAATAATAAGGTGAACACGGGTTCAAAACTAAAAATGGTTGTCAAAGTTTATATTTAATAAAATTGAAGGCATGTTTAAGCCATGTTTTACTTTTTCCTAGCAATGTAAATACCAAGAAACCGAAAATTGGCTTGAAAACTATTCGCGACTTGTCGTAACGACAAATTATAGTATTAAAAGAGAACAAAAATTGTATTTATAGTCATAGTTTTGTATATATGTGATAATAATAAATAGATTTTAATTTGTTTTCTTTTATTTGTTTTCTTTTCTATTCTTCATACAAAGGCACAAAAAATAAAACTAATTACAGTAACATAAAAGTTGATAATTGAGGATTCAAGAGCAAAATAATCCTTCATCTGGTAAAACAATCTTGTTATCTAAAGATATGTCGCCAACATATTTTCTTGCAAGATTACGATAAATCATTTGACAATATACCTAAGGTTATTATCACTTGACGATCAAGGCTGGTTTTTACATTTCCTGTATAATGTTTTTTTTTTTTAAATATCGGTTCTGGCGAACCTTAAGCAGGTGATTAAAAACTTAACCAAAGTAATCTTGTAAAAGTACAAACTAAAAAATAGGACTATTTCAATTAATTATATTATCTTCAGAAGTGAGAATTATAGCAATTGTATAGATACATGAAACAATATAAAATAAATATTATACAATATAATACGTCTGTTAGGAGCAAAAAAAACCTTTGTGCGTCGACAAATTATAAATTGATGTTTCCATTAATAAATATATTCATTAGGTGTATTTACAATTAATAGGAGCAGATGAAAGAGATCATATAACAATTAAGCAGCATGGAACTTAAAAATCCATATTCCAACTATGTTTTACGTATGCCTCGCTTATAAGCAACATTCTATACAATAAAGATATTGTGAATGTGGTAGGTGTAAATTTTTTTTTTAATTTAAAATAAATCTAAATTCACTGAGGGTGTCAAATCCACCATATTGTTTCCGGGGACTGTTCAGAAATTAATTAAATGAGATTCACTGACTAAACTTACGATATTGTTACAAAGACATACAATTCATAATTTTCGCTTTTTAGAATGTACATAGTTTTACTAGTGGCTCAATCATGAGATTTCAATAATAAGACCATACAGAGACCCTATATATGACTTATCAAAGTCCCTAAGGGATAAGATAGTTGTCTGTAACATTTTTTAAGGTCAGCACATAATGAGATGACATATGGTTGTCCAGTGTTTCCTTCTTACGAGAAAGACGGGGATTTAGTCACTGCCAGTTCAATTTTGTGTCTGCTCTGTGTGATACTTCATCTTATCATTAATGTAAGCTATTATCAAATTGTATAATCATTAATGGTGCGTTATTATGGTTCAAACTTTACCATTATGTTAATACTCTGAGACAAGGTTCAAGTTTCTATCAAGGCACAATACCGCCATCACTGCCCTTTTATTGAACCAAATCAATTCCAGAAGAAATGCGACTGTCGAAACAATCATACCAAATGCGTATAGATACACTACTATTAATACATTGGACAGCTTCAGGATTACTCTCACGTTCTTCCTTTTGCCGTTAGAGATCTTTACTTCTGTAACGTATTCGTACTTCAAAGCCAGGCGGTGAAACTCGTCCAAGTATCCCTTGTGGAATATGCCGCTTTCTTGATACCAGGCCGTGTAGTAGGAGAAGATCTCGGCGTAGGGAGAAGCGGTCTGGAACGCAATACCGGTGAGCAGCTTGTTGAAACAGAGCTTCATGGCTTCGAACCTCTTCAGCTCCCCAAGACATGGGATGTCTCTCTGGGTCATGATCCCTTCCCCATAGTCTATGGCGAAAACTGCATAATTATTAGTGTTTGCTCTAATGTGCTCACACTGTCCTTCGGCGTCCGCCATGCACTGCCGTGTCTCCCACTCTCTCTCCCATTCGCTCTGAAAAAGAAGTGGGAGAAACATTAAGAAACACGCTAAACAGAAACTCTCTGTCAATTGTGCAAGGGTAGTAAAAGATTCTGATAATTGTAATTTTACCCAGAGTTAATATGCGAAGAATGTAGACCTGGGAATTTTATGAATTCAAATAGATTTTGACGTAATTTGTTGAAGCCCGCCTTCTGATACTGAGCCCACTTTTGATGGCTTATCTACAAGTACCATTCTTTTCTGTCCAGGATAGGACTAAGGATTTCATTTAGTGAGATTTTCACTATGTATTTGAATTTTTCAGATAATAGGCTCAGGTTAGCAAAGTATGTTAAAGCGTTGGTCTTGTTGAACTTGGTAATCTTATAGTCGTGTGTGCGATTCTCATGTGCGAATAGGCACTAATGATCATATTCGTTAATAGTTGGAGAAGGGCTTGGACAAAATATAATTAAAAACAAGATTGATTATATACAGTTTTTCGATCAAACATATAATAACCGACTCGGGATTTGGGCTGGCTGGTGGAGGTCCTTCATCAATGGAAGGATAACAAGGTCAAAACGCCTCCACTCTTAACACTTCTTTTATTAACAGCAGAGTACTTTCGGGACCGTCCCATCTTCAGTGCTCTGTGACTCAACAAATACATTTATGGAACAACATGTAATATAAATAAATAATATAAGTCAATTAAAAGGTAAAGTCAACATATTAAAAAGTTAAAAACAAATATATAAACATCCAACTTATAAACCAAAACATGTTCTAAATAACTATTAAATGAAACGCAATAGAATGGACAAGAGATGGAGAGGAAACACTGACCTACAGCTGGTCCCTATTGAGCCCACATCTCCGGCGAGATTGAGAGCCTACAAGGGCAAGGGCAGCACCTACAGAAGACGGAACCCTCACCTCTAATATTAAATTATTTTCCTCCAACATGTCCATCCTGATCCAGATCTGTTCCACCAAATCCATTTTTCTCCCTTTGCCAATGTGGTCGAGCACCTCGAACTCAACAGAATTAGTTTCATGGCCTTCGTTTAAGACTTACTTCGTACCTCCGATGCCTTGGTGGAAAGGTGTATTTTACTCTGCTCCTTAACTTCCTTCCACTTCCCACACATGAGCTTCCGCAAGTCAGGCAAGTAATCCGATACACACCAGATCTATCTAGTGGATCGACCACATCATTAATTCTTGGAATGATTTGTTCAAGGGAGCTTCGGTAGGCAGTACGAAAGTCAACCTTTTCTAATATAAGTCCGATCTTCTCAAAGAACTTCCCTAAGTGTGGGATGCTGAGTTGGCCCACTGGTTTTCGAGTTTCCCTCTCACCATGTTTCCATTCATTTTGCACTATCTTCGCGAAGTACGCTTCCAAAACTATATCTACCATTCTCTGGGTGTTCACATTGGCTGATGCCATGAGTTTTACTACAATTCTTTTTGAAATTCCTCTTCTGACAATGGGATTATTCAGCAGTCGATTAATCAAAGATATGATATTGGGGATGATGGTAAGAATCAGAAGGGATCATGATGGCAGTGGCGGTAGGCTTCCTATAAATGTTGAAGGACTGAGACGGCCCTTTCCTTGAAATCGCCAAATTCAGAAAGCTCAACATCCCCTCACTCTCCATCTCCATAGAAAACTTTAACTGCACATGACAACTGTTGACGTAGTGACCCCTCAAGTCATTCTCAGTCCCCGAATAGCTTATGATGAGGTCACGAACACCATCATAATAACGGAGATATTTCGAATCTTCAGAATTACCCTCTACCCCCCCCCCTCGTCTAGTCTAGTCTGATTTCAGACATCAACAAACTTGATCTTTAGTTTTACATATAACGTTCAAATATCGAGTTGAGTAACGCTCAAACGAAAATTGCGATAATTTCAGGGTTAAAAGACACACACACAGATATATTTATTTATTTTCATTTATCTCCTACTCGATGTAACTCTACGAAAAGGTAGTTTATTGTCTACATTTATCGTACAATAACTGTGTGTGTGTGTGTGCGTATATATATATATATATATATATATATATATATATATATATATATATATATAGAGAGAGAGAGAGAGAGAGAGAGAGAGAGAGATTGTTTTGAACAGACCTCATTTTCTTCATCGCGTGAATAGGATCGATGGACATGTGAAGAAATTTTTTTGTAAAATTGCACCTTGATTACATCCTCAATAGATGATTTCTCCTAATGGAAATCGAATGACCATCCCCCCCCCCCCAGTGAATAAAGTGTCGAGAAAAACCAATGCCCCATTACATGTAGAAATAATGAAATTATAATGGCTTACATCTATATTGAAAACCGATCCAAACGTTGGGAACGTTTTGACACACCAATAGAAGTTCTGCTCGATCAAATCTTGAAACGTTTCGGCAGGTTTGCCATAGAGGGCTTTCGTCAGATGGGAGATAAGAGAGCTGGCAAAACAGGCGTTGAGGAGCATCGCTAATACTGCCCACCTGCACGACAAAACATTATTCAATTCCACAATAAATGCCATCATTTAATCATTACTATCAATGAATCAATAATGAAGTGAAACACTACTAGCTAACTAAACCCGCAATCGCAATAACCTTCGGTTTATGGGCATATAAAAACATGCTATACTGCCAACTTATAAACAACTAGGCGTCACGTATTATACATTACAAGGTATTACATATGACAAACATTTTATATTATCATAAAATAGTATAATTGCCACTGTTTCTGAATTCATTGTTTTGCAGAGATTTCAATGTGTACATAATTTCATTTTACTACTGATTATAGAGTTTTCATGACAGAAATACAAATAAATAAAAGTCCGTCACGCAGAGGCTGCGTAAACTAAGCCGATTTCCCACGTGAAGTTTTACAATAGAGAAATTTCAAGAGAGTCAAGCAGTTAAGGAAACGGCCGAACTAGCTTTTGGCGGGAAAGTCACCCGTCCGTTAGCCGCCCAGATTTAATAAAAATGCAAATATCTCGGTTAATATTCATGATAGAGAATAAATGTATATAACAATATTTATAGTAAATTTAATTTGCAATAAGATTGATTCTGTACAATTTTTCGATCCAACGTATAGTAACGGAGATATATCGAATTTTCGAAAATCCTCCCATCTAAACCCCCCCCCTCCCACTGGTCCGATTTCAACCATTAACGAACTTGATCTTTCTTTTTACATAATACGACTAAATATCGAGTTTGGTAACGATCAGACAAAAATTGCGACCGCTAGAGCGTTAACAGAAAAATATATATATATATATATATATATATATATATATATATACAGTTTTGAACGGACCTCATTTTCGTCATCTACTAGGTAGGATCGATGGACATTTGAAGAAAAATTTCGAAAATTCCGTCATGAGTACAACTTCAATAGCTGATTTCCCTCAAGGGAAATCTGCTAAAACAACGTCAAACAAATATTATACACTTATTATTGAGGTATTATTCATACATTACGGTTCAAACATACTATGCATCAGATGATTATACAATTACGATCAGCTGATAATATATTAATAAAAGTCCATCATACAGGAGCAGCGTAATCTAAGCAGATTTCCCACGTGCTGGTATGGCACACAACTAACCTAATGAAGACTGAAATCAAGAAAATTCTAATAACTCTCTTATTATATAAGTTATGTCTTTAGATTTATCTGGAATAGTAAAAGTTCAATGAGAACAATATTAGGCATTTAGGCTTCAAATAATGTGCTTCATCATATAACACCTTACTGTCAATATGACATGAGTAGGAATGAGGTTTAACTGAAGACTGAAAACTAAAAAACTCAAATATCTTCGTTAATAATCAAGATGGGGCAAAAACGTACATAACAATATTTATCGAGCTATATATCTATTGCACTTGCAATAAGATTGGTTCTTTAAAATTAACCAAGTAACGGAGAATTTCGAATTTTCGAAATTCCCCAATCTTAATCCCCCTCACACTGGTCCTATTTCAGCCATTAACGAACATGATCTTTGTTTTTACTAAAAACGACTAAGTACCGAGTTTGGTAATGAATAAACAAAAATAGATATCGCTAGAGTGTTAACAGACAAATATATATATATATATATATATATATATATATATATATATATATATATATATATATATATATACACACACACATGTATATACATATATATAGTTTTGAACGGCCCTCATTTTCGTCATGTCCTGGGTAGGATCGATGGACATTTGAAGACATTTTTTCGAAAATAGCGTCATGAGTACGACCTCAATAGCTGATTTCCCTTAAGAAAGAAATCTGTGAAAATCATGAATTAAATAAGCACTAATGTCCCCATTACACAGTGGTCAGAGGAAGCAAAAAAAAACTTCAAGTAAAACAAACTTTAAGAAAGTTTATTACGGATACTAACGTACTCAAAGTCATAAGTGCACTAATTAATTATTGAATAATTAATAAATCAAAAATTAAATATATGATAATATGACACAAATCTTAAGGGACGAGCTGTATTTCATGCTTTTTAGAAAAACAGGTTCTATGAAATATTTTATTCTTGTTGGTTTAGACAAACATCGACGAATGACGCGATTTTCGAAAAATTTCTTCAAATGTCCATCGATCCTACCAAGGAGATGACGAAAATGAGGTCTGTTCAAAACTATATATCTTATATATATATATATATATATATATATAAAATTGTAACCTCTGTCTGTACATTGATTTTTTCGCGTAATTTCACGATAACTTTTCGTTTCACATGTCATAGACACCATAACTACATTTTGTTTCTTTCGTGTATGTTTGTTTGTTTATTTGTCACCTTTTCACGCATAAAGTACGAACCGAATTTTATGAAACTTAGTATGTATATTACAACTAGCCTTACTTAGACTTTAGGCTATATTAATATTCTCTATGACAAACAGGAGTGGGGGTTATAAGGGAGGCCTGAACTTAAAAATAGCGATATTTCGTTTCCTATTGCTTTTTCAGCAAATATGCCCATAACAAAAGTTGTTTATTTTGTAATTTAGAGTAACTTTTGATATATGCACTTTTGCCGTATACGGAAGTATAAATGAGTTATACGCTAAAAACTATAGCGGTAGTCCACAATTTTATTTGGCACAAAAGACTCAACCGAACTGAGCCAAACTCGGTATGTGAATTAGTGCTAATGCCTTCGTTATAATAAGCCATACTAACATTTCTAGGGACGGGCAGGAGTTGGGGATATAAGGAAGGCCTCAAATTAAAAATAGCGATATTTCGTTTCCTATTGCTTTTTCGGCAAATATGCACATAACAAAAGTTGTTTATTTTGTTATTTAGAGAAACTTTTTTTATATACACTGTCGTCGTATACCGAAGTATAAAGGCGTTATCCGCAAAAAATTATAGCAGGAGTCAACAATATTATTTGGCACAAAAGACTCCACCGAACTTAACAAAACTCAGTATGTGAATTATTACTCACTCCTTCCTTATCATAAGCCATACCAATATTTCTAGGGACGGGCAGGAGTGGGGGTTATAAGGGAGGCCTGAAATTAATAATAGTGATTTCCTATTGGGGTTTCACCAAATATCCACATCAAAAAAGTTGTTTATTTTGTTATTTAGAGAAATTTGCTCAACACTTCTTTTCAATATGAAACTACCAGGTACCTCACCTTAAAAATTAATTAAAATGTATGTCAATATTTTCTCCTTAATAATTCAAATCTATGCATAATACACAGGAAACCGGGAAATATGACAATATGCAGGACAGTGAAGTCTTACATAAAAAATTAATTTCATTATTAACAAATCCACAGAAACGACGGGTGTTAATCCTAAACACTGGGACGGGTAAATGTCGTGCAAAGTAAAAGCCTTGCCAAAAATATACCATCACCATTTAGCCTCAAGTGAATTCCCGAGCGAAGCCGGGTATCTGAGCTAGTATATATATATATATATATATATATATATATATATATATATATATGTCTGTTAACACTCAGTTGGCAGATTTCTCTATTGTAATACTTCACGAGGGAAATCTGCTTAGTTTACGCTGCCCCTGTGTGTAGGACTTTTTTTTAATCTACAGAAGGTGACCTATGTCCCACGGTACACCCTGTAAGTGTATATGTATGTATGCATGTATATTTCAAATTCAGCCTATTAAATGATTTATACGTACCACGAAAGGATGTGTCTTAGAGGTCCCTGAAGAGGCAAAGATCTTGGAGCATTATTGAACAGTATAGCCCATATAATTAGGAGTGACTTCTGCCAGTCTAAAAAACCTAAATATTTAATAACGAAAAAATAAATTTAATAATATACTGTTATTCAGGACATAGTTTTCTGGTTCATCTACAAATTATTTTTAAAAACGCTTCGCGCTTTCAAAAATAAATTGTGAACAGCCACAGAACTGTATCCTGAACAACCACATTCATCTCCCTCACCACCAGCAGACAATAAAAATGATTAATAATATAAATTCATAATAAAAAAAAAATTTTAAACATAGATGGCCAATGTTTGAAGACGACCACATTTGGCTCATAGTAGGTACTTATATTCTAAATATGGATTAAGACCATTAAGCGGTGAAATCTCACAGAAAGGGAGGAATGTTTCAACAGCATTTTGGACCCGAAAAACAATTTTAGGTAACTAACATTTTAGATCACTTACTGTACCTAGAGATGTGAGTAAAAG
The DNA here is from genome assembly GCA_019009955.1 of Riptortus pedestris. Classification (NCBI taxonomy): domain Eukaryota; kingdom Metazoa; phylum Arthropoda; class Insecta; order Hemiptera; family Alydidae; genus Riptortus; species Riptortus pedestris. The sequence continues at coordinate 45,102,158 of CM032228.1, forward strand.
GATTTCATGGCTGATGCAAACATTGGCTTGCAGACGAACAGACATCAGACTAAGTCAGTTTTCCTCGGATGGAGAAAACCGTAACTAATTATAGTCGAATTAAGACTTGATGTTTACTTCACAGGAAATAGGTATTATTGAGCAATAAAAAGTCCGTCACGCAGGAGCTGAGTAAACTAAGGAGATTTCTTTCGAGCTGGTATACGCTATAACGTCCTGATGATCTCAACTCACCATCAATACTTTATTTCTGCTGTAACCAGAGGTTTATGTAAAGAGGAATTGAAATACCAGTTGGATATGAGATGGTTTGTGACTCAGTTACTCGAAGTGAAAATCGCTTGAGTGAGTGAGAGTGGGGTTTCACTGACAGTAGTAGATCATGGTAGTGATTAATAAAAAATGCAAAAATCCCAGTTCAATTTTCCGAAAAAATGAATAAAACAACGTTCTCAGGAAATAGCATTTATCTTACGAATTGTTGAACACAATTTTAAGATCCTGAGATACTGAGATATTACGGATTTTTGTCTTCCTCCCCTCGATCCACCCCGCCCTGCTCGCCATTGTCCGATTTCAGCCAATTGCAGATTAACCATTATTTTTTGAAAAAAAAAAAAAAGAGCATGTAGTGTAGAACGTGTAACCTTAATTGATGAAGTCACGCCAAAGATATTTGAGTACATCTCACATAGTAAAAGAACAATGAAAACAATGTTTTATATTTTAAAAACCCAGTACAAAACGAAATATAGCGATTTTTTCCCATTACAACCCACACTACTGTTCACCCTAGAAATGTTATTATAGCCAATAATCAGTTGAATTAATGCTAACTCACTTATCGAGTTTTGTTTAGTTCGGGTTAATCGTTTGTGCCCAATAAAATAGTTGACTCTTGCTGTAGTTTTTAGAGTATATCTTGTGTATTCTTCATAACTCCACAAAAGTTCATATTACTAAAGCTACTTGAAATTGGAAAAAAAAGTACTTTCATTATGTACGTGTTTGCCGAATAACCAGTAGGAAGCGAAATATCGCAGTTCTTCTACTAAACCGCCTTACAACCTCCACTCTTGTTAATCTTTAAGAATATTAGTATAGCTTAAAGTCTAAGTTTGGATGCAAGCAATGCAGGTAAGTTTCATAAAATTCAGAAAAGTTAAAAAACAGACACCAAACCCAAAAACTGTTAATATCGTGTCAATTCTATCTTGTTGGGAAATTAACTTTCTATAAATATTGTTCTTTGAGTGGAATATTTACCGAGATATTTGTATTTTTTTTTATTTTCCCAAACATTTAGTCAACGCCGTTAACAATAAGCCTAGAAAAGCTTAAATACCAGATATTGTTTTCAATAGACTATTACTATGCGAGTAACATGGAAATACTTAGTGAAATGACTACATCAATGGATTTTACTTGTTGATTTTAGAGAGCAGAAACAACCGGGTGGAATGCAGTTGAACCCCACCCTCAGTTGAACCGCGCCAAATCTGGTAACCCATCTGGGATATCACTGAATATGGCAACCCTAAAATAGTGACGTGCGTCTTGTGAGAAAATATTCATAAACCTCCTTAAACTTCAAAATATACGAAAATATTCTTAAAACTGCTTAAATTATTAATTGTATTGATTTTAAGATGTCCGTCACGCAGGGGCTGCGTAAACTAAGCAGATTTCCCACGTGAAGTTTTACAATAGAGAAATCTGCCTAATAACAACAGTAGTAGTAAGGAATCTCTAAACCTATTCACGAGGGACAAACAGTTACGGAAACGGCCGTCCTAGCTCTCGGCGAAAAGTCTCGAACATAAACGACTCCTGCCGACCCCACACACAATACAAATGCAAATATCTCGGTTACATATATATATATATATATATATAATTTTGAACGGACCTCATTTTCATCACCTCCTGGGTAGGATCGATGGACATTTGAAGAAATTTTTCGAAAAGCGCGTCATGAGTACGAACTCAATAGCTGATTTCCCTTAAGGGAAATCTGCTAAAAAACACGTGTAAAAATATATTTCATGGTTCTTATTACGTTGCATTTTCATAGTAATTCATCGAAAATCGGGTGATCACGTGATTATTATTATTTTTTTTCTCATTGCTTTTTTAACTGAATTTTAACCCTCATCTCCTACGGTTGGGTCGAATCCGACCGGGGCGCCGGTTCCCCCTAGTCTAAAAACCGCCTGGCTTAACCCACTACTCTATGGTCCTAGGTACCCTCCTCTCCTGTAGTGTCTGAGATGCTGACAAGTCCACTTCGCTCAGGTAAGTGTCCTCTCCTCATTATTAACCATTTGGTCAGATCCGACCCACCGTAGGAAATAAGTTAGGGGTCGGATCCGACCCACCGTAGGTTCTATGCTTTAGATTTTTTCATGATTATTTCTAAATTCCCATAAGAATGCACGATTTTTTTTTTAAATGGTATTCAATAAAATTTTCACGACCCCGGAAGATATTTTGGAGGAGTTTCGACGCCAAGAGAATAAAGACATGTTGGAAGAAAACGAGGATAGTACATCCGAGCAGGAAGATGAGATATTACACAACGTTGATGATGTATTTGATGCTGATGAGAGTGATGATGAGTGTGGATAGAAAAATGACCAGGTTTTTGACGATGATGAGAGAAATTCCGATTTCGGCAAGGATGGGGAAACCCTCTGGACCGATAAGCCGATGTGATCAAAATTTTCCAGAATTCTTGCAATGAATGTGGTCAGAAGAAATCCTGGCCCAAGAGGAGAAGCAAGAGGCATCACGGATATTTTGAAATTGTTTTTACTATTCATTGGTGAAGAAATGATAAGTGACGTTGCAAAGCACACAAACGAAGAAATCGAACAGACGTGGCATTCATTTACCGGCGAAGTTTCGTATATTTCATTACAAATAATGAAGAATTTAAAGCCTTTCTTGGCCCTCTTTATTTGAGTGACACATTGAAAAATTCCATCCTGAATACCAAGGAAATGTTTTTCCAAATTTATGGTCATGTTTCCATGTACTATGTCCCGAGCACGATTTGAATTTATCCTCGAGAAATGCAGGTTTGACGACAAGAAACAAGTTTTCTTGAATTTAATTCTCACTTTTGTTCCTTTATTTTGTATTTTTTTTTATAATTTAAGTATGTAGCTATAAGAGACTGTCAAAATTTAGTCAAAAGACAATGAAGACTGATATAAGTATCAATGTTAACTTTTTTAAACATTAAAGTAAATAATTTTTTTATTTTTAATCAATATTTATCCTTTTCCTGCATAATTAATGATTTCTTTAATGATTACGCCCTTCAGGAGCCAGCATGGTTGGATCCGACCTTCCGTAGGAAATGTGGGAGGAAGAACCACCGTAGGAGACGAGGGTTTAAACAACAACGCGTAATCCGGCGATTTCATGATGTTTACAAACGTTACTTCGGCGGATTTTCAGCTTGTGGGCATTTTACCGAAACGGAATTTCGCCGCGGTCACCACGTTCAATAGTGCGCCAAGGGTGGGGTTCAACTGCATTTTCAACGAAACAACCAACTACGTGTTAATCCGAAATAAAGATTGACTAACTGTAGACTGCTGTATAGGAGCGAGTCCATTTGACGAGTAGATGAGTGAATACGCGGATGAAGAGGGCCGTGAAGAGAGTCTGAGCGGCGAAGCAAGCCCATACTTCCCACTGGAAGGAGTTGAAGAGCCCCAGGCCGGTCTGGCTGAGCGGGAGGGGCCTAGGTACCAGGTAGGTCAGGCAGAGGTCGTTGATGGCGGGGCTGAACGACAAGTTGGACTTGAGCTTGTAGCTGGTGACGAAGATGCCGCAGAACGCCACGTCCACTCTGCCTTCTCCTATCATCTCCATCAGACCTCCTTCCCACCCGCCCTTCTCGTTAACTATGCCAACGCCTTCAGAATCATCAGCCAGGACGAACTCGTAGCTGAAGTTAAGTTTATGCGACAGCTCGTCGATAAACTTCATTTCAACTCCATCGATCCATGCTGTAATTAAAACAAAGCATTAACCTGCTTGCAGACCTTGGATCTAACATATTAATACTTAAAAATAACGCAAAATATCCATGCAATTAGAAATAGGAAAAAGATACTTATCGATTATCTAGAGGCCACCCATTTAAAGACGATTATTTAGTCATATTAAAATCGTCCGTCACGCAGGGGCTGCGTAAACTAAGCAGATTTCCCACGTGAACTATAATATAGGAATTTCATGAGAGCCAAACAGTTAGGGAAACGGCCGAAGTAGTAGTAAACCCACGACTAGGCCCGAAGTTAGCCGATCTCATCTTCGTTCGTTAGGTGCAAACACATAATATAAATGCAAATATCTCGATTAGTATTCAAGATAGAGAATAAATGTATATAACAATATTAATAGTAAATTTAATTTGCAATAAGATTGGTTTTATACACATTTTTGATCCGGCTTACAGTAACGGAGATATTTCGAATTTTCGAAAATCCTCCCTCTAACCCTCCCACTGGTCCGATTTCAGCCATTAACAAACATCTGTCTTTTTACATAAAACGTTTAAATATCGAGTTTGGTAACGATCAAACAACAACTGCGCCCGCTAGAGCGTTAACAGACATATATATATATATATATATATATATATATATATATATATATATATATATACACGCTAGCTCAGATACCCGGCTTCGCCCGGGAATTGATTTGAGGCGGAATGGTGATGGTATTTTTTTTGGCAAGGCTTTACTTTGCTCACTATTTTGACATTTAACCGTCCCAGTGTTTAGGATTTATACCAGTTGTTGGTGTGGATTTGTTGATAATAAAATAATTTTTTTATGTAAGACTTCACTATACCCCATAGTGTCATATTTCCATCTCCTGGGCATTATGCATAGATTTCAGTTATTAAGGACAAAATATTAACATAGATTTGAATACAGTTTTGAACGGACCTCATTTTCGTCATCTCCTAGGTAGGATCGATGGACATTAGAAGAGAAATTTCGAAAATCGCGTCATGAGTACAACCTCAATAGCTGATTTCCCTTAGGGGAAATCTGCTTAAAAGGTACTTATCGATTGCAGACGATTATTTAATCAAAAGAAAAAAAAACACTTTATTGTTTAAAATAACACTTCTGCAATTTATTTTAATAACAAAATGTAATTATAAAATTAGAGTTATCCCAAAATTGCACGATAACGCGGTCGTACCCGGCCGTCGTCTTCCACATGAACTCTGCAAGGTTGCAGTCCAAGAAGTGTCATAATAAACGATCACCAAGTGGTGTTCATAAACTGTCACTCATTTTCTGATAACAATAGAAACAGAATGACTCAGATAACCTAGTCAAGTATAAACCACCATATACACTTTCAACATAAAATAGCGCCAGGGGGTTTTGAATCAGTAAATAATTGATCTGTAAATATTGAGCAGCCTCCTGTTTACGATTTTGTCATTTATAAAATTCTAAAGATGTTATTTTAAATAATAAAGTTATTTTCATCTAATTATGACTTAATAATTGTCTTTAAATGGGTGGCCTCCCGATAATCGATGTTCCAGGAAAAAAGTGCGTCACGCAGACACGGCTCAAAACTAAGCAGATTTCCCAAGCTCTGGCTCTGACATACTAGTGATCTAATGTCAACATATATTCTCTATTTCTAAGTGAAAATCCGATGAGTGGAAGTAGGTGTTTACTAAAAGTTGAAAAAAAGAAATGAATAATAACTCGCTTAATATATGAGTTACGACAAAAGGATAGAAAATTGTAGAGCATCAATAGTTTAACATGATTGGTTTCTACAACATTTCTCGATCTGACTCATAGTAATGGCATTTTTATTTATTTTTGAATCCATTCCTTGTCCGAATTCAGCCATCATTAGTGTTGGATAAAAGCGTTAAATATTGATTATGGTTTTAGTTAATGAACATTTTTGAATTAAGAACGTAGTTAACGTCCTACTACGAAAATTGCATATATCACACATAATAAAGGTGCGTTGAAAACAATACTTGGTATTTAAAGATGGAATAAGATGTTCCATTATATATTAGCTTGTTAACGTGCGATGACTAAAAGTGGTTGTTTACTGAAGGCTGAAAATTAAAAAAGTAAATATTTCGGTCAATAATCAAGATAAAAAAAAAAGTTTTATATTTCGCTCGATTTCCAAGAGGCCTTCCAGCACATCCGTGCCATTCCATAGCAATTATTATTCATTAGATGAGTACTTATTATTTATTTTTAAAAATGTAGAAGCGTTTATTTAATAAAACATTTAAATTATGATTTGGCATCAAATGATTTCCTTGTATTCCAACTAAATTACGCATACCAAATGTTTTGGTGCACATCATTTAGATTTATTTCATTTGAAAATAATATACAATATCTAAGTTCCAATGTGTCGGATCAAAAAATGTCATAGCACATTATTTATAAATCTTTTTATGAGAAAGGTCCTACAGAAATCTTCTCTATTTCTAATATGTAATCAGATATTAGCCATTTTCATGTCCCAACTCCCCCCCCCTTCAGTTTCAATAATTATGATCTCAATTGAAAAGAATTCCATACAATTCAAATTTAAATAGTATTTATTTAATTTATTTTTGAAAAACTTGGCTTTTCTACTCCCCAGTTTCAAGAAGTTCTATTTCTCGTTTTCAATGTAATACTAAAGTCAGAATCATTTACCTGGTTTTCCATTTGCATCAATTGGACCAATCCTTGAATTAATTGTACAGTTGTAAGTTCCAAGCCTAAGCTTCTTACCCCTAAAGTTCTCATACCTCTGGCCAATTTCCTAGCCAACATTCATTACAAAAACAAAAATATAGTTAACAAATAATATAATAAACGTACCAATAAATGGGAAATACAATATACAAATAAGTATTGTCATTGCATAAAGTACCATTAAATGTAATCTAGAAAACTTACTTTTTTTGTTGCATTAATTCCTGTCAATGGGACAACCTCCAGAGATCTGAAAATTGGATTGTACTTATAAAGGACAAATCCATTATTTATATTTAATATTTTGCCCTTTCCATTTCCAAAATACTTCAAACTTTCCTGTAAACATACAAATAAAAAAAAATATTCACAATTATTAAAAATTTATTAACAACCCATCATAACTGTATTCTGAGAAAGCAATAAACCTTTTCAATGAAGTTTTGAAAAGCAGTTTCATTTTGAGAATGTAGTATGATTAAAAATGTTGAGTAGTATAAGGGATGTTTTTTCAGGAGCCGTACAAGACCAGATACTTTGTGTGCAGCATAAACCTGGTAATTACATCCTATTAGCTTCACCAAGCTCGCTGGCAAAAAACTTGGTGCAGTCTGGGAGTTGTGGAGAAGCTTCAGCACTTCAGAACCAATTGAGCTGTCTTCAACTATAGTCTAAGTAAGTGAAAAATATTTATTTTATGAATTAAATTAATGATTAAAGATAAGCTTGAAATGATGAGAAATATTACTTTGACACACTGAAATTGTTGCATTGACTTCAGTGCTATCTCAGGAAGCTCAGTAATGTTTAATTGTAAATAGTCATGGTGAAATAAGGGAAAACCAAAGACAGGATTGTATAAAAGTATAAGGAGAAAGTTGAATAGAAGCAACATTTAGGAGAAATAAATAAATGAACGTTTTAACTTGAAATTAGTCAATTTTTAGGATACAAAAAAGATCATGTATCTACCTACTACTATCTGTCCTAAAAAGGGTTTGATATAAAAAATGATGTATATAATCACTATACGAGAAAATACAAAGAGAAAATATTAATACTTTGGTTCGATAAAAAACGGGTGCAGAGCTAAAACACAATTAGAAATAATAGTGAAAGACGGGCAAAGATAAAAGAAAGATATGATTTTTCATATTAATAAACAAAAGTGTTATAATGTTACCCGATGTAAGGTATCCATCCAAATGCAATAGAAGCGGTCTATCATTTGAAAAAATAAATTGAAATCAAATAGGTTTGATAAATAATCATTATCATATAAGTGTGCATACATAGTTAGAAACTGACGAAAAGAAATATCATTTCATGTCAATCTTTGGACACGGAATGTACAAGTATTCTGGACAATAAAAATAGGGAAGTAAGTAGCAATTTAGAGATTAAAATGTTTGTGTAACTTAATTAATACTCAGGACAGAAAACAGTGAAACCTTATACTTTGGTTTGAAGCTACACCATCAACAAACAGGTGAAAAAAAAAGAAGATCTAACAATGTAAACTTTCATCTGATAGGCAGTTTAAAAGCTCAACAGGTAAAAGTGAATTGAGTTGATCCCGTTAAATGATTGATATTAAAAATCAAAGTTAACGCACATAGTTATAAGATATTTATATTATGAAGCCTGAAGATAAGAGACAACATTTGTTGAAGGTAATACGATATAAAGTCTGAAAAAGCATTAGAGCTTCGAGACTGGTGTTCGAAGTACAATTAGTGTCAGAGAAGAAGTGTCAAATGGCGATTGATATGATAGGGAAATAAATAAAATATTAATTAATGTAAGAGGTTACCCATTAACATGGATAAGTCAATATGCAAGATAGGTAATGAAATGAGGAAATTTAATGTGTTAATACTGTAGGACAATATGTTTTGTCTAAAGTATAGTTAATAAAGGTAAATGATATTGAATGTTAATAAGAAAGTAGTTAAATAATATGGAACTTCATTGGACAAGTCGAGCAGAATACAGGGAAAATGCCTGAATTATTAATACAATATGTAACGGAGTAAGACTGTGGGATGTGTAATTTTATCAGCAAAAAAATGTGAGAAACCCACTATCTAAGACAGTTAATAAATCGGAAATAACCATATAATTAGAGTTATTGGGGACGTTTAGGTTGTCAGTTATGAATGTACACTGAAGAAATAAGATGGCAAAGGGTATTACATCTTAATAAGTGGGGTAGTTGGTAATCGGAACAAATCAATAGATCATTGCGATAGAAATGGCAAAGATGGACAAGTGAGATAGTTCGGCTGTTAGAAACCAAAAAGACAGTAACGTGAACAACAATGACGAAAAGGTGGGTCAGTAGTTGGGGAGGGGAGAGTGATGAGTAACCTCACATCCTCTCATCATGTCTATTTAATTACAATTATTCTCACGGCATATATATTCCAATACTCAATTATACTGCTAAGCAAACATTGCATGCTTACAGTATTGATCATTACCCGCTAAATTCATTGCATGTCATTCGTATGAAAGATAAATAATACACATCAAATGTTTACTGATTAATGAGTTTTTTTTTTAAAAAAATGATCAAGCTTGGGAAAAACTAAATGAATAATTATAACGTTAAAATCAGAAATAATCATTACTCATTTTTTTTATTGCGGGAGGGGGGTTTACAAAAAAGTCTGCCTGGATTTTCATGTTAATATTCAATTTGATTGAATAAAAAGACGTAACATTGGACAATATGCAATTCTTTTTCAAAAATGAATTACATAAAATAAGAAATGAATTTGATGAAATTTATATTATATTGATTTTTACCGTTAGTTAAGAAGAAAAAGTTAGTTGACCACAAAAAGTCGAGTTCTAGACTAAATGGAGTTCGACTCCAGATACAAATAATGTTTAATTAAATTACTTAGTTGTGGCAAAATTATTTGATGAGTTAGGTAACTATTTAAAAGGAGTCCGTCACGCAGGGGCTGCGTAAGCTAAGCATATTTCCCACGTGCTGGTATGGCACACTCTCTTATTATATGAGTTACGAATAAATGTACAGAGTAACAAATGTAGAACATGATATTTTAACAAGATTGCTTCTATACATTTTAGCAGATTTCCCTTAAGGGAAATCAGCTATTGAGGTTGTACTCATGACGCGATTTTCGAAATTTTTCTTCAAATGTCCATCGATCCTATCCAGGAGATGACGAAAATGAAGTCAGTTCAAAACTGTATATATATATTTGTCTGTCACCGCTCTAGCGCTCGCAATTTTTGTTTGATCGTTACCAAACTTCATATTTAGTCGTTTTATGTAAAAAGAAAGATCAAGTTCGTTAATGGCTGAAATCGGACCAGTGGGAGGGGGGGTTTACAGGGGAGGATTTTTGAAAATTCGAAATATCTCCGATAATATACGTTAGATCGAAAAATTGTATAGAACCAATCTTATTGAAAATTAAATTTACTATAAATATGTTTCTATACATTTATTCTGTATCTTGAATATTAACCGAGATATTTGCATTTGTATTGTGTGTGGGGTCGGCAGGATTCGGCTATGCGAGAGCTCTGGCGGCCGTTGCCGTAGCTATTCGTCTCTCGTGTATATGTTTAGAGATTCCTCACTACTGCCGTTGTTATTAGGCAGATTTCTCTATTGTAATACTTCGCGTGGGAAATCTGCTTAGTTTACGCAGCCCCTGCGTGACGGACTTTTTTCTATCAGACTCATAATAAAGAGTAAATTTGAAATACCGAACCCTTCACCCCCTTATTCCTGGTACGATTTCATCTATTAACGAATATATACACTAGAGTTGAATTAAACTGTTAAATATTGAGTATGGGTATAGATCAAATAAACATTTTTGAGTTACGACGAAATATTTTAAAAATCGCGTCATGAGTACGGCCACAAAAGCTGATTTCCCTTCAGCTCTCCTGGCAGAGGAAGAAGGTTGGCCACCGGCCGAGATGTTGCAACTCATTTGAGAAGAAGACCCACATCATGGGCGTTTACATCCAGCTCTTCTCCTGTTGGTATATCCAATGCATAGGGAACATTAGGTTAGTAGTGAAAACTGATCGGAAAACACGTAATGTGTGAGAGGAAAAAATGGGAAATCGGTTACAGGCAATTCAATGTGAATCTTTGCAAAGCAATAACGTTCCAAAATTTTAATGTGTTTTTATTCCATATCTTGTTCAAATCTAATATTAAAAATGAAGAACAAGCCGACAAAGATACATCAAATTCTTTATATAAAGTGGATTTGAGATCTAATTTATTAAATGCTATAGGTTGAAGTACTTTTCGTTTGGTATGGTAATAAAAATAACTTACTTATCCTCTTAAAGTTTTTAAGACTGAATAATCAGAATCCAGATTTTTATTGCGAGAGTCATTCAATAAAAACCACTTTCCTTTTTGCACATCTTTATTTCACACTTTCCCTACATGAGGCATGTTTGCCACCTTATGAAGAATCATTTCCTTTAGACTTGGAAAATATTCTGTCACTCGTGAATAGAATAATAGAAAGAGGAACGTTTTCACAAAATATTAACATTTCAAAACCAAAGTTAGCTTCCCTGATATCTTTGAGATTATCTCTGGCTAAAGACAGAGCTCTAGAAGTGTAAATTGGGAAAATAAAGGTAGAGTGGTATACAACAGTTTCACATGGCATATGCTGAGGATTTGTTGATCACTGGGAGATAAATAACTGCATTCGTTGGAACTGTGGAAGATTGCATAAGCAGTTCAAGATAATAAGGCTTCAAAATAATTATTAAAATAACTGAGAGCCTCTAGATGGACCGAGCAGCTTGGTGGTCCTGTTCATGTTTTCTAGCTGTAGTGCATTCAACCACCCAGGACGTATTGTAATAGAGAACAATACTGTGGAACCATATTTTAAAGCTAGAATGTTTTTTTCTGCCTCTGAAAAAGAAAGGAGAAAGTACAAGATTGCTTTAAAACCAACAGTTGCTTATGGCAGTGAAATGTACACACAAAGTAAAACCAGGAAATTCTTTTGTTCTGGGAAAGAAGTGCTCTGAGAAGGATATTTGGAGCCTTGCAAAAGAACTGCACAAACAAACGACCAGAAGTAATTTTGAACTAATGGGCTTCCATCGAAAGCCTGACCATCAAAAAAATACTACTTCGTGATGCAGAAATGAATTATTAATCATGATCCCACAAAAAAATAATTTGATCTGAAACAAGAGCGTCACATTGATAAAATTAGCTGAAAACATACTTGACTATCGCAAGGCCTCAGCATTATGACCATTGTAGGAAACTTCTCATGTTAATCGAACAACTAAATTACCTTTCATAGTAAACAAATATGACCAACTAGGCCAGCAGAAGGTAGCAGTTGCTAGTTTCGCTAAGGTAGACACAGGTACAGTCAGTAACCCCGTCCTACAATGGAAGAGACCCAAAGGACTGGGTGCCTTGCAATGAGTTGGATGAAATTTCATTGGATCGCAACCCCCCACCCCCTCCCAGAGACTTAGTGTGTCCACCTATTCAAGCACGTTTCCTATACAACGGGAATGAGACTAATTGTAAGAGGCCTAGAGACGATGTTGGATATCCTGCAGTAGAAGAATAGAAATGGAGCTGAGAAAAATTAAAATAGTGTTCAATGGAACTACATAGTTTTTTTCTTTAATTATTATTTTTATTGACTGTTGATACATTAAATCCCTTGGTTCTGTCAATTTTAGGAGTTTGTCTAATTTTGTATTAATTAAAGGTTTTTTACTAAACATGTAACATTAATAGTAATTCTGAATAAATATGTCTTGATGTATTAAATAAATCTATTAAATAAATTTTATAAATCTTTCTAGTGAAGTGGTCACTGAATAATAATATTTTTTCCTCAACACACCCGCTAAGAAACTTATTTTTAGCCTTGACAGGACCTGGTATCTTAATTGAAGTCCATCATCTAACATTACATTGTCTATACTGGAATCGAGCCCGTAGCTCTCGGTGTTAATCCAGTTTTCTGAAAATGTAGTTCAATCTTTAACTTATTATTTCTTTTGATTAAGAATTTAATTGTACCCAACTACTGTGTATTCATTCTATTAATTAAATATTATATTTACTGTATAACTTCTTTTTTTTTAATTTTATTATCGTCCACTTTATGCTACTATGGCTAATTGGAGAATTAGTTTTTTCTGTATTCGTTGAATAATGGTAGCATTACTAAACTGAAATGAGTGAAGAAAGTGAAACATTTTGCAATAGAGTGAAGAAAATAATCACTTTCTTCTCAAGTGAAGAAAGTGAATTGCCTTCTTAATTAGTAATAAGTGTAAATTAAAAAATACTTTGAAGTTGGAAATTAAATGCTTTTAAATGTTTCTTAACATTGTAAGAATTTATTTTAACAAAATAAATTGAAATGTGAATGAATTATTGGTGGAAATAATCAATATTTTAAAATTTTATAATAATATTATTACCTTACCTTGTTTTTTATAACCTGCACTAGTTTATAACTGCACTACTTCACAATCATCACTAGTTGTTTTATAACTATGCTTATAACCTTTCACAACCATTCTTATAACCTACCAACAACATACCATAATCTTCACAACATCCTAATTTTGTTCATATTCTGGGTTAGATCTGATCATGTATTACATGATTACAGAAAAAAATTAATATTACACTCGTGACGAAAGTAGAATTTACAACTCTCGTGAAATTACCACACTCGCTTCGCTCGTGTGGGTAAACGTTTCACTCGAGTTGTAAAATGATCTACTTTCGTCACTTGTATAATAAATAACTATTTTATAACTTTGTTTAACTCCTATATTGTTTCGTCTCCATTTTCTTTTTCTCCCTCGCCTACCTCTTTGGCCTTTCAAGATAACCATAATGCGCTCTATCTTATCTTGAATGCCGCCTAAAGATTTACTATAAACCGCAGGTAACTCAGTTTTCATTGGAGCCCAAAGTTTTATGTTTAAAAGTTACTTAAATAGGTACTTGCTACTTATAGAATTATAAAACTGAATGTTTAGTTTGTTATAACTATGTTTTCTACTAAAGAAATGTTGATCCGACGAACTGGAAAGAATAAAGTAGGAAGATTTGAATTTCTTAAGCTCTTGGTTAATGAGTTTAAAGAAACTAAATCAAAAGGTATATCCTAGAAGCTTTTATACATGCCAGTAATGATAATTTGGCCTTGAATTAATCAGAGAAATTAAATTTATAAATATAATTGTGGTGGTTTGCTATATTTTTAAATTATACATTCATATAGTCAATGCAATTTGTCTAGTAAAAAGTACAGAAGTAAACATCAAGTTTAGCTTGTCTAATTGTGATAGCTTCTGGCTCTCTATTTTTTGTCTAGCCAGCCACAAAATGAAATTGTGTGCCTGGAAAAAGTTTGTTCAAAAGTTCACCTATGCCTACTTTTAGATGACACAAATGATATCCAAACAGATTTATGAGCATGTAGATGTTGATTTAGTATAAAACTGTAATGAAATATTCTCTAATTGTTTTTCTATATGTGCTATATGTTTCACATTGTAAATATTATTTTTTAATTACTCATACTAAGTATTGGGTTTCAGATATCTTTTAAATTGTCCATTTAGAATTTCCCTGTATCTATCATAGTTTTGTCATGGTGTCTATATCTCTGATAATATTTTATAGGGTTTTGCTCCTTTGCATTAGCTATATTGCAGTTTGTATTTCATTTGCATGTAAATATAAAATAATTGGTCTTATTACGGTTAAGTCTGTCTCTGAGTTGTTTTTCGATCCGAGGCTTCTGAATACTGAGTGCTTTCTCCCGAATACAGAAGCATGAGGCTGTAAATTAGATGATGAACAGTTAGGCAATGTATAATTCCCTAAGTGGACTGTTCCCTTTTTATTACTTGTCCGAGACCTTAACTCATGCTTGTTGTTTATATTTATGTACTAAGAGCATTGTTTCTTTACAGTATAGTCTGCCAGTTGGTGCATTATCTCCCAAAAAGACTGTTATAATCTTACTATTGAATCCATTTGTCAGGCACTTTTTTTTTTCTTAATAATCTGATTTGTATTCACAAATTTTGTGGCACTTACTTAGAGATCATTGACCATAGTATTTCTACAAAATTTCTTAGTCTCCATTTAGATATGCTGCTGTAAGGTGCTTTGGAAATTTATCTTACTGGTATATAGATATAATGTGTTTCAGGGAGTCCCCTTTAAAAATTCTCGTATTGAAATTTTCAAAATGATGGATTTAGAAATGGTTAGAGCTGGCATTTCCCTATGCCCCTTTCCCTACTTGTATAATTGCACTTGTTAGATATAATTCTTTGAAGCTCAAGTGTAACAGTATAAGAATTATGTAGAGTAATTTGAGGAATTATAGATGAAACAAATTTAATAAGATTCCAAAAGAATTAACTTTGGAAAAAACAATACCTCTCTTCCAGGTAATGCTTTTTTTACATGCCCACATAAATAAAATTTTATGTAATTTATGATAATCAAGTGGAGGATAAAAGAAAATATACTGTTCATACAAAACACCAAAAATCAATCAATTGTTTTAGCAAGTTTCTCTGAATGAAAATCGGCTATTGAGGTTTTATTCAATTTTTATAAAAAATTTCAAATGTGCATTTATCCCATCCAGGTAATGATGAAAATGATGATGATGTCAATTCGATATTATGTATATATTCACACAACATATACAGATAAAGTCTGTTTATCCTTTCGCAGTCACAATTCTTGTTTGATCATTACCAAACTTGATATATAAGTAGTTCATGTAAAATTGGAGGTCAAGTTTATTTACGACTTGTGGGAATGGGGGAGAAGAATGAAAACTCAAATCATGTCCATTCTTCAGATCAAACAATTTTATAGGCCCCTACTTTTAGTCATTGTATTTTAAGAACAAGCAAATATACCATGAAACATCTTATTCCAAGTTTAAACTCCAAATATTGTTTTCAACAGACCTTTACAAGTTGAAATGCATGCAAATACTTGTGTGATGACACCATCAATTAAGATTTTACTTTCTTTATTTGATCTATTTCATAATCAATATTTAACTGTTTAATTTAACACTATAAGGCATAGTTGTTAATGGCTGAAATAGAACCCGTTTCAAAAATTCAAAATATCTCCGTTATTATGAGTATGAGTCAGATCAAAAACATCTATAGAATTATATATTGTCAGTCATCAACTCTCCGGGACGGCGCCGGCCCTCCCCAAGGGCAGCAGTAAGCCCCCGCTGTGTAGCTCTTGGGTAGGGGAACCGTAGGAACAGTAGGTCCTTAGTCGGCTTTGCTGTTCCGGGCCGGGGATCATTCCGGCCTTAATGGGGTAAGTTTCTAGCGGCTTACTCAATATGAACTACGGGCTGGGTGGAGTCCGGAGTGGAGGCTTGCCTTCACTGCCGGTCATAGACGTAGTGGTCGTGTTTTCAAAGCCCGAAGACATACAGGCCAGGAAACTGGTACATGTGTTCTTCGTGAGGGAGCTGGTCAGTAGAGATTGTCCCTTCCATAGGATCGCTAAACCATCGTAGCGATTCCTCAGTTCCAGAGAGGTGTTGGAAAGGTGCAGGCTGGATTAAGGCTGTAATGGCTAGGTGCCTCCTGCATTGTTGCCACATTTCGAATGGCTACACAATGACAGTCATCAACTGATTAACTTAACCCACCACCCTTATTTTAGTCATTCTTATTGTTACCAACATGTTGAAATATTTTAAGTGGTGCATATTAGTATAGTCACTCCTAAAGAGGCTAACAGAATGAGAAACATAATAAATCATCATAATAAATTTCTGGACAAATGTCATTATTTAACTTTCTGCCGTCTTATAAGCTAAATTGTTGGTTTCGTAGATGATGGGTAAACTAAGTACAGACCCACATGCTAGTATGACACACTGATGTCTTGTCAATTTGATTGTCTATTTCTCGAAGTAATAAGTAGCCTATGTAAATATGACTTGAAATTTAACATGGTCATGGGGATGCCTAGTGATACAGCTGCTTTAAATGAAAATAACATGATTTAGAATGAGGATAAACTCAAAACTAAAGATTAAAAAAAAAAAAAAAAATCATTTAAAATTGAATTTCGGGAAATATTGGCTTCGTTTATAGTTTTTTTTTATTTATTACAGTTTTCAATTTGCTGCATAATAACTACAATATACATGACTCTGTATTTTCCTCCTTTTCTAATCCCCACTTCATCTGGTCAAATTTCCACTATTAATGAACTTGATCTTTAGTATTAAGGAAACCCTTAAATTAAAGGTATTGTTAGGATCAGATGAAAAAAAAATGTGGCTACTAGATTATTAAGAGGCTAATATATATAAGATTCAACTGACCTCGTTTATGTCATCTCTTATGTAAGATTGACAAAGATTTACAAAAAATGAAATCAAAAATTTTGTCTTAAAAAAACCTCAATAACAGATTTTTCTTATGAAAAGTGATTTGTATCCTCTCGCCTAGGTCTCTTAACCACTTGACTTTTATGCCTGAGTGTTTTTCGTACAGATTTTGTTCAAAATTATGTACTGTACTTCCCAATGCCTGGAGCAAAGTTGAGCCCGAATTTGTGCCACGGGCATCCCTCTTTGTTTTAAACTTTTTGGAAAGTAGGCTTCATAGCTTACAACCTGAACATATCATGGACTTCCGTTAGGAAAAGTCGTTGCTTCACAAACTAGTAATAAATGTGGTTCTAACCAGACTTAAGCCTGTAACTAAACCAACCAAATTAACATTAGAATTGATACTGATTATTTTTTTTTTTTTTAAGAACTCTATTATTTTTTTTTTTTGTTACAGACGCTCAACATCAAGTGCTAGCCAACCTCGCAAACTTTGCATATGATCCAATAAATTATGAGTTTATTAGAAAGTTGCACATTATTGACATTTTCTTAGATGAAGCAAGCAATTCAGATGAGAAGATAGCTGAGTATGCCATATCAGGATTATGCAACTTGTGTTTAGGTAAAAATGATCTCAAATTTGTCCTTTTTTATTTTTGTCTTTTAGTTTCTTGTGCTGAGGTTAGTATGGATGATTAAAACTCTCTTCCTAGCTATAAAAACTTTTTCTGAAAGATTTGACACCATGTTGGATGCTCTATTAAATATAGTTGAAATTAGCATAACAGTATTTATATACAATAATATTTAGTTCTTGTTTTTGATTTGTAATGTGTTCTATCTTAAATTTTTGTTCAAACCCATCACTTATTCAAAATCTCGTTTTTCAGGAGCGTTAAGTGTTAAAACATTAAACTTTGGAAACATTTGATGTGAAAATTACTGTGTTGAGTGCTTGTATCTAAAGAGAGTTGATATATTCATGTTGATCATAATATATTTTTTTAAATATTTCAGCTAAAAGTCTGTAGCTATTTGGCAGATGAAATCTATCTAATTAAATGCAGAAAAATAATAATTTCCTCGAGTATAGGGAGCTTCATCAGCAATCAGCACTGATCAAAATTAAAGAAATATAAATTTATTCAAAATCAAATAATTAAAAAAAAATATTAAATTAATATCATTAAACCAAGAGAGGCAGCTTTAAATATATAATAAAGTCCACCATGCAGGGCTGCCTAAACTAGATAGATTTCCCATGCACTAGATGACATACTGGTGATCTCATCCCACCATATATTCTCTATTTCTAAATAAAAATCCAATGAGTGGAAGTTGGGGTTTACTGAAGACTGAAAACAAGAAAGTATGAATAACTCACTTAATATTTGAGTTATGAGAAAATGTATGGAGCAATTGTATATCATCAATAGTTTAATAAGAGGTCCTATAAAATTTTTGATTGAAAGCAATATATGAAATTTAAGCTTGGGCTGATATGTTTCATGGTATATTAGTTTAAATTAATGAGACATGAAGTGAAGACATCATTTTCCAATTACAATAAATTAGTTGTAAATCTATTGAAGAGCAACACACATTGTTACACTAATGAAGACATGAATGGCATGTAACATGAAATCTATTAAAAAGAATGTTATTTATAAATTTTTGAATTTCCTGGGTGTATCAGGTCCCTTCACACTTCATTCCAAAATTTAAATAAGTTTTTTGCTCTTCAAGTGTACTTGTTTCTAAATATATATGACGGTATTGTACACTGTTTATTTAAAACTCTTTCAGTTGACAAATTTATTTATTTTGTTGGTTGCGCTGTTTCAGATCCTGAAAATAAAGAATATATTTTAAGTAAAAGAGGTGTCGCTATTGTAGCGAACTGTTTATTCCACAGCAATGATGAAATTGTTATATGTGCCATTAGTACACTAATATTTTTAATAACTCCTGCATCAAAAGCTGGTAAATTCATTCATTTATTTTTTTAATAGTTTAATTTATAAATAGAAGTTTTCGAGGCATTTGTTTCTTTATATTACTGTAGTATTTATCATAGAGTATAAATAAATGGTTCATGGTCTCATTTAATATGACTTCCAGAAGAATATTGTCAAAATATGACCTCAACCTAATCATCGTTTAAGGTGACCTTCCATTTCATCATCAACTTCTAGAAGAAGTTAAGTAATCTCTGATAAGAGAATATAAAAATATATTATAAGTAAGATATGGTATGCTCAAAATTTGTGTGGGTCATTGCTTTATTTGACAATGAAACTTTACACTGAAGAGAAAAAGGCCGTCATGCAAGGGCTGTGTTAACTAAGCAGATTTCCCACGTGCGCCATGTGTTTGTATTTATCTCAAAACTTAAAAGTTCAATGAGAACAATATTTGGTATTTAAGCTTCAAATAAAATGCTTCATAACATAATAGAATATTGTTAATATGAGGTAAGTAAGAGTGGGGCTTTACTGGAGACCGACATCTAAAAAATGCAAATATCTCAGTTAATAATCAAGATAGTGAAAAAGTTTACATAACATCATTTATAGAAAATAACATTTGCAATAAGATTGGTTCTATACACTATTTCGATCCGACACATAATAACGGTAAGAATTTTCGAAATTCTTCCCCTCTTAACCCCCCCTCCCCCTGGTCCAATTTCAACTGTTAACTAACTTGATCTTTCTTTCTGTATAAAATGATTATATATCAAGTTTGATAACGATAAGACAAAAATTGTGACCGCTAGAGCGGTAACAGACAAATATACATATATATATATATATATATATATATATATATATAGTTTTGAACGGACCTCATTTTCGTCATCTTCTGGGTAGGATCGATGGAGATTTGAAGAAAAATTTCGAAAATCGCCTCATGAGTACAACCTCAATAGCTGATTCCCTTAAGGGAAATCTGCTAATAAAAATAATAAATATTATTATTTATTAATGCCAATTCGATGCTACTAAGGCTAACTGGGGGCTGGTTATCTATAGGTTACCACCCTTCCTTGGCCCTGGTGGGACTAAGGATTTTATTTAATGAGTTTGTCATTAAGTAAATTGTTATTGCCCAGGTGAGTAAGACTAACTTGAGCCACAGATAATAGATATACAAGAAACTTTCTATTATATAATACTGAAAACCATAAGGAATTACTCAGTTATTAATGTGACAGCAATAATTTGAATAGAGTCAGAAACTAATGAAGCATTTGATCCCTGTATTATAGGACATGGGGTAGTTAGGAAAGAAGATTTTTTTTCTAGTCTTGTAGCTAAGACCCTTGGTGTTGCTAGATAAATATTAATCTTCGGTTCAAATTATGGAATAGGTTTGATGTCGTATATCCCATTTAAGAATACTTGCACTCTGATGACGCTATTGATGCAGCAATTGAGGCTGACATTGCAGGTCTCATATTTGTCACGTAGAGCAAACTACAGAATATAGACCCCTGGCTATTGTTTGTTTTATGGACAGCACTGAATATTTGTGGGTTCAATTTTTAAATTATTCACCATGGGAATCAGCTATATCCAATGTTCAAAAGAGTTTTCCCTGAAGACTCTTCCCTCAAAACAATTATATGAATATGAACAATATAACAGAAAAATATACAAGAAAACAAATTAACCATAACTTTATGGAAGGAATTATAAATAGAACAAAAAAAAGTACTAGTGTATAATTGACTACACAACAAAAATATAGGAATGGTCAACAAATAGAAAATATTAAGTTCATAAAGAAAATATTAAGTTCATAAATAAGATGTAAAATGTATAAATATTGTAAAGAAGTAATTAATTAATTTGAATAAAAAGGAAAAGTCAATAACTTAAAATACTTTGTATATACTGATTAAAGTAACAAGTGTTCAACAACTCCATCTAAAACCGTTCGAAGATATTTTAAAATATGAGAATATTTAAGTAAAAAGCAAATAAAATGTAGTGGGAATAATAAAAAATAATACTATATTTTTGAATAAAAGAGTATAGTCTTTAAATTGCTGGAGTATTATGTTAATGTATGGACTACCCTTCATCAGTAAGTCGTGTGACATTTGTAAGTTAATATGTTGATGGCATTCAGTAAGTATATGTTTTGACTGTTACGTGAACATTGTGAGACAGATAAATTGTTGTTATAATTATAATAATAAAACGACAGTGTATAGTGTGTTTTACCCTCTGAAATATAGAATTAAATAACTTTAATTGATATGTATTTATTTATAAATAAATAAAAAAGTACATTATCAAAAATCAAGCAGTGAAAAGTATGTAATATAATTAAATTACTTTCACACAGGTATATCTAATATTAAATTTTATTAGCATGTTTTTTTTTTATTTTCATTTATATACGAGGGTGAATCAAATGAAAACCTTAAAAGTTTAACCTGAACTTTACAGCACTTTTAAGGTTTTCATTTGATTCACCTACGTACACTCTTCCTTTTTGTTCTTCTTCCGTACACTAATGTTAAATTTAATTTTAGATGTGACTTGCCCTGAAATTGTGGAATGTGTTGTTACACATCTGAGAAATCCAAATATAAGAATAACAAACCTAGCAAATGTATTTCTTGATACTTGCTGCTCTAAAAGGCAAGTAGCTGAAGCTAAACGTAAAGTTGATTCTAAACTTGGCAAAATAGAGCCTGGAGTTGATGTAGGAGGAAGTATTCCAGAAGTGCCTATCTAACTGCTCTCTTATGCCATGTTGTGCAACTCTTTTCATAACAAGATTCTATCTGGGGGCAAGGACCTCATACCAAGAACCAGCTACCTTCTTTCCTGTTGTTCTTATTTCAAATCGCCATTATTTTTTAAACAATATAAGGAAAAAATCCAAAGAGAGACTATTGAACGAACTATTAGTGCAGAAGATGTTGAAAATTTCTGCAAAATTACTGGAGATTATAACAGTATACACATTAATTCAGGAAGCAAACCCGGAGTAGTTCATGGAGCTCTTCTAAATGGGATTGTGTCTGGTGTGATTGGAACAAAGCTGCCCGGCAATGGCGCTGTGGTTATTTCCCAGACCTTGAACTTCCCAAGGCCTTGTTACGTTGGGGATACTGTGCTTGTTTCAGTTGAAACTGAAGAGGTTAGGAAGATAATGTCTTGTAAATATCAAGTAATTAATAAACAGAGCAAACATGTTTTAATGGAAGGTGAAGCTAAACTATTTTATAAAAAAACTGATTAATGAAAAACCGTTCATTTATTTACTTGTTTGAACTTTGGTGAATATTTTATGTATTTTTAAATACATCAAAAAATCTTAATTTGTATTATGAAAAAAATAACAAGTTACCATAATATATAGAGAATACGTTCATGGTGTTATAACTGAAATTATTTATCAGAGTATAATATATTTTTTTTAGCAACCTTTATTGAATTTATTGTGTTTTATTCTGCCCTACTACCTTATTTGTCCATAAACATAATTTACTGATAAGGGATTTTTAATATGGAGGCAGATGAACAAGAAAAAAAATGTGAGGGTAATACATATTATGTATGAAAATGATATAAAAGTATCTTTTAAAACAAGCAAATTTATTTTTTATTACATTTAAACCTATCAAGGTACTTATTATGTAAATTATTAGTTTATCTCTTTTTTTTTTATTTTTTCATCAAAATATTTGAGGGGGGGGGGGGGACTCTGCCCCATAAGACAACACCTTTGATCATTAGGATTGCAAGTAGTTTCTATTGCCAATCCACCATTTCTTGCTTCCTGATGGATCCTTCATTCCATCCTAATTAATACTTTGACTCATCTCTCTCTTTAAAAGTATCTTTATATGTTCTTAGGATTTATTCTCATTCATCATTAGAAAATTTTAACCGAGTTCAAATTGTTTGCTTTGTCAATACTATTAACCCCAAGAAACTGGAAGAATATAAATTAATTATTTCCCATTCACTCATCATTTACGAAAAATGATTAAATATATATGAAATTATTCATTGATAGATAATGTCAGTAGCTCAGTCAATCAGATATTCTCTCTGAATTATAGACTGATATATCCAAGCTACTGAGACATTGAGTCTGCACGAACATATTTTTGCTCTACCTAAATACTGGACTTTCTGCAAACTTTAAGACAAGTTGAATATTATTATGTTTTTATCTCATAATCGAGACGTGTAAATGATTTTTATAATAAACCCTCACCTATCAATTGAATAACATTTATTGGACAATTGACTTACATTAATAGTTGTACAGACTTTGTAGCGTGCAGTTATTCCTAGCAAGCGCCTAAAATCCTGAATAGCATTGTTTTATGGAAAGAAAAATAATTGTTCAGTATTTGAATTTGTATTTACAAAAATTAAATTTGCATTTGTTAGTAAAATTAAGTAAGCCAAAAATAATAACCAATATCCTATAAATTAAGATTATTCCTAGGGAATCTAGAACACTGAAGCATTGGTAGCAGTCCAGATCAACCAATAGAGGAAATTAAATTAGTGATGCCGATTAATTGATTTTTAGATTACAAAAGAAAACAAGCGCATATTTACTGAACAGTAATATAATTTATTTTTGTTGTGATCATGAGTTTATTAATTAATGTAATGTGTATATTTAAAAGAGAAAGTATACATAAATAAAATTATAAATTGTTCGACTATTGGTTCTGAAACATTAAAAAAAATTATTATTCTTAGATTTCATTTATGACCCAGTAACTCTGATGTGAGTATGATATAGTTTCAGAGATATTTTCACATTAGAATTTTTCAGAAATAGTGAATATCTAGTTCATTTTGTTTGTATTTAATGATTCTATGAATTCTAAGTGAAACATTTTGTGGAACTCTCCCTAGAATTAAATTTCATAACTGCAACAATAATGTTTACTCCTGACAACGCACAACTCAGCAATTCTGAATGGAGTGATGAAATAAAACCAAACAGACATCAACTACTTCCTTAGTAGTGTTACTGTGACTTGTCACCAAGGATCTACCACTTAATGTAAGTATTAAGTAGAAATTAGATATGTGTTAATTTTTCTGAATCCACTTTTAATCAAATCAAATAAGCATTACAGATCGTTGATAATCAAATTAAAAATTCATTAAATTTATGAGGACCTCCAATTTTTCTTTTCAGTACATGGCACTGTTAATACCTGTTATTGGTTCAACATTATCAGTTAGGCACTAAATAAAGTACAACTTACATTTATTTATGCCCATTTTATCCAACTATAACTAATTCATTTTTTATAATTTTTTTCTCTGCACAGACTTTCATTTTTAGCGCCCTAGAGTTATGAAATAGTCTGTGTAGCTGACAAAACATATTTTTAAAAAGTCATTTTTATATGATAATAAAATTACCCAACACAGGTTTGTATTTTAAAATATTGAAAACATAAAATTAATTAGTATACTTCAATATAGAATACAACAATACCTATACTTAATGTGTTTGATCAGTCCTCGGCTTACACTGCAATCCATGTTTAGAACTATTAAAAAGGAATTTTTACTTATAATAAAAAAAAATTAACAATATGCTTTTTGGAGTAAGAATCAATAAAAAGGCCCTGTCCTCTACTGTTTTTAATATTATGCAGAGTGCACTTTCGGAGTCAGTGCTCCATCGTAAGTGCCTGCTGTCAAACAAGACCTTGAATCAATTTAACAATCATCTCATGGCCAAAAGTACACTCTGCATAATATTAAAAACAGTAGAGGACAAGGCCTTTTTATTGATCCTTATCAATTGGTTCCTCTACTATCCAGCATATTCCAGGCTTATTGGAGTGTTGACTGTGAAGTATAAATAAGAGAATTTAATTAGAAATTTATTGTATTGCTCTGACGATTATGTAATGTATGTATATTAAAAACAAAAAAAAATGTTATACTGTGCAGATACAAAAGGTTAAAATTAAAGGAGAGGCCCAGAAGAACCAAATCAAGAATGGGGTTAGATAATAGATAGCAGGGATAAATAATTTAATCCATTAAGAAGGTTTTGCCATCCTCTACTAAGAGAGCTTTAACGATAGGGAAATTCGTACATAAGGATTCTATTTAATAGAAGCAGGATAAAGTTAAAGGGAGCATGGTTGTTTTGGAGGAAAAATAAGAATCATTTAAGTATCAGAGAGAGGAGCAAGTTAATATTTTATATAATATTTAGAATGAAGACCTTGCCTTGTATTTCATACATTTTTTCAGGAGTTTTGTGAAATTATTAGAAATATAATAATTAATTCAAATCTATTAATTTCTAAAAAAATATGTAAAAAATGAATGACTTTCATCTTTGCTAAAATTTTCGAAAAATTGGAAGTGGGGCTTTCATTATAAACTTATATAAGTGGTGTTCATTTTTTATGCTTATGTTGATGGTTATTTTGTAGACTGGCGGGCAATATAGTATACTGGACTTTGTTCATAATAACCTATGCCTGTACAATTAATGGGAATTAAAATGTTATCTGGACATGAGATATTCAATTACTCAAATTAACAAATAACTCACTTAACTTTAAAAAATGTATAAAGCAACAATTGTAGAGCATTGAATGTTTAACAAGATTGATTCTGTAGCAGTTTTTGATGCAAATTTTCGGATTCCAACCCTCTAAACCTCCCATCTTCCTGTTCCAGTTTCAGTCATTAATGAATATAATATTCAGTGTTGCAAGAAGCAGTTAAATATCAATTATGGTATTGATCAAATAAACATTTTAGAGCCAAGAACATAAAATCTTAATTGATGATCGCCACATATAATATATTTGCATGTATCACACATAGTAAAGGTTCATTGAAATCCATATTTAATATTTAAGCTAGGAATAAAACTTGTGATGATATATAGGCTTATTGTTAATGTGAGATGACTAAAAGGGGGGGGGGGATTGAAGGCTGAAAATTGAAGAATGTTAATATTTGAGATAGAGAAAAAGTGCAGAAAACAAAATTGCTAAAAAAAATTAATTTTGAAGCTAGATTGATTCTATACTTATTATTAATATGAAATTAGTGGGGGTTTACTGATGGCTGAGATCTAAATTGGGCAAATATCTCAATGTTTCAAATACATTTATAGATAAAAGTTTTTCAACAAGTATTAAACAATTACACTCCACTTGTTTGATATTGACCACCCCCCCCCCATAATCAGAAGGTTCAATATCCATTTTTGCTTACCTGTTAATTTTAGAAATATGGATATGTTTGGGTATTCTGACATAGGACCTTTTTGTTTCTGCCCAGAAACCAAGAGGGTTCAGGTTTGAACACAGCTGTGTCATATATTTTTTTCTAAAACATATGAGGCGCTCAGTATTATAGTGGCCCAACCCTCAAATATTACTTATTTGAGTTACCATAGCATCTGTTGCTGAATAATGTGTTCTATGAAATATTAGTGGCCTAAACCACCTTCTAAATTTTTTCACTAGATATCAGCAGCAGTTTGTTTTTTAACCAACAGTTTTGGCAGTCTTTGAAAAATATATAGTGGCCTAACCAACATAATTGACCTAACCCACAAAACAGCTGTTCCGAGTTGTGGCTTGGGCCAAATGTTTACTGAGTTGTTTGTTAAGCAAGTGTTTGTTATTCAGTTATAGATTTGAGATTAACTTCTGAACCATGAATAACAGTGAAGGGAGATGTACAAAATACTTATTTTTAGTTATTTTCATACTACAAACATGCGAATAAAATAATCTTTTTCAAAAATGTCTTGGCTGTAAGTGATGGTAGATTAACACGTGCCCTATTGCACAAAAACGTCGCAAAAATCACACCTCCGAAGGATAAACGGGGGTTACATTCATTCATCAGAACATAAAAAACACCTGACCATAAGATTGAAAAAGTAATTGAGTTTATAAAAAAGCTTCCTACTTACATATCACATTATTCAAGGAATACAAATATTAACCGAAGATATTTAGCTGCTAGTTTGAATAAAACTATTATGTACAACTTGTACTTACAAGAAAACCCAGATGATCCTGTTTCAAAATACACCTTTAACCATGTATTTGACACCAACTTCAACCTACATTTTCATGCACCAATAAGTGATAGCTGCAAAAAATGTGATGCTTTTAATGCCAAGTTAAAAGCAATTACCCATTAGAACAAAATCCCATTAAAATGCAGCAAGAGCTACATTTACGACAAGCTGAATCAGCTAGAGCTGGTATGAAGACAGACGCTAACAAAGGGAAAGACAGATTGAATGACGTTACGGTTATAAGTTTTGACCTCATGAAAACGGTACCTACCCCTGTTCTGTCGACTGGCACTGTTTATTACAAACACCAACTCTGGATTTCGGAATCCACAATCTATCAACAAATGAAGCCTACATGTACCTCTGGAATGAGTCGGTGGCTTCCAGGGGTCCTGAAGAGGTAGGTTCACGCATTCTACATTTTGTAGAAAAATATGCTAGAACCTCAAAGCTCATTATGTACTGTGACCAATGTGGAGGCCAAAATAGGAACATTAAGCTGGCTGCATTGTGTGATTATTTAGTCACAAATCCCAAATATTTCTGCAAAGAAATTGATCACATATTTCTTGTGTCAGGGCATACATACCCACCATGTGATCTAGACTTTGGTTTGATTGAAAAAAGGAAAAAGTGTCATCCAGAAGTTTATGTCCCTGATGACTGGATACTCATTATTCTAGCTGCGTGGAAACCACCATTTGTGGTAAAAAAAAATTGAAAAAGATGATTTCTTTTCCTTTAAGAAGCTTTTGGACAACATCACCAATAGAAAAAAACAAAAAGTGAAAGCTTCAATAAACAACAAGGAGGTGGAAGTTGAGGAAAAAGTAGAGTGGTTGAAGATACAGTGGCTGCACTATGAGGAGAATAAACCACAAACAATCTTCTACAAATATTCAAACAATGAAGACGTTCCTTTCTACAGTGTAAATGTGATGAAGAGGATGACCAAAGAAGTGAAAACGCTGGACCTTCTATATCCCAAAGGGAAGAAAATTGTGGAAAATAAGAAAAGAGATTTACCAAGTCTCCTGGAATTCATGTCACCTTATAAACACGAATTTTACAAGGATATTCTAAGCTGCCAGTCCATCCAAGATACGATTCCTATAGATGACAACGAATTAGAAGAAGACAATGATTAAAATTAAAAACTTGTAATTTTAAGTAATAAAGGTTTTTATACTTGAAAATAAATATTTTATGCGTTATTGTTGAATTTATAAATTTTAAACCTTACGGCCTAAGCCACGATTTTAATATTTATTAATAAAATAGTTTATATTATAGTGGCCCAACCCACATTTTATTAATAAATGTTCATGAAATTGGGTGTTAAATTTAAAAAGCACTAGCAAAACTGTTAATAAGGACAAATTTTTAGTAGTAAATTATCATAAATAAAAAATACAAAAATAGTTCAATTCAAGGACAAAGTTTGACTTGGTTTTACACAAATCTTACTTTTTGGGGTTAGGCCACTATTATTCTGAGCGCCTCATATATAAACATAAAAATGAATGAAAATATATATTAATATAAAAATGAATATAATTTTTTTCATTAAAAAAAACTGAAAGTATCTCTAGTCTTTTATTAAATAACTTATATATAATTTATATTTTTTGCAGTGGACAATGCATAAACTATGTATTCTTCTTGTACTGGCAAGCATTAGTTTTGTGTAAGTATAACTTTGTTTATACCATTATTTTTTATTCTTGAGGTAAGGATTAGAATGTCTAGCATTTTAAAGTTCATATGTTCTTAATGGTATTAATCAATGAATACTTACATAGTAAATAAAAATTGGTAAATATGATTAAGACATAGTAATTTTCTTGAAACTGTTGAGAATCAGAGATTTATACTGAAAATGAAAAAGGCACTCAAAAGCTGATTTTAGAATAAAAGACTTAGTACGCAAAGGTGTTGGCTTTTATTTATGATAAAAGATTAACACTTTCAGTCTCACTACTGCTTCGATTGCTTGTGTACATTAGCTATATGTTACTTTGGCCCTCTATTATTACTTCTTGAACTATTCTATGTCCTGCCTCTTTGAAAAACATCTGCACACAAATTGTAATCCCCACCCAGCTGTCATTTTTGCAGTTTGGCTCGGAATCTTAAATGGAAAAAAAGAAAACAAAGTAATGCTTGGAGAGACTTTAACACTATAAAACATTTATTACACTGTGATTTTATTACTTACATTAACATTTATTACTCCATGGTTTTCTAAATAACCAACTTAATATACATACGTTAATTAGTTATAGGAATTACTTAGCTGTATGTATAAGGAAATATTTTAGCTCGATGTTTAAAATTCAAACATAGCACCATGCAGTAGTTTACCTTCAGAGTTCTTTTCATACTACTTGTAATCTTATACATTACTGATTTATGTACATTAGTGTTTACAGTATTGGGAATGCATTTAGTATTTATTAATTCTGTTTTTAGAAACATAGGTATTTATTTTTTATATAGTCTGAGACATAAACTTATTTTAAAATCATTGTTGATTCCTAGTTCTTGTGCTAATCTTGAAAATGCATTGGCGCCATCTACAAACACAACTACCGCTGAAGTCATACCTTGCTTGTGTGGTGTTTTCTTAAGTGGCCAGTTTAAGCGAGGTACTCTCCCGAAGAGTTCTCCAGTTTTTCTTCACGAATATGACGATAATATGGCGTGTAGCACATTTGGCAATAAGCAGTGCACCAACAAGTGTCTTGAAATGGTAAGTAAATTTGCATTGAATTTTAAACATGCCAAAAAGACTGAAGGTTATAAAAATTATGTCTGTCCTGAAATTAAATAAATCCAGTATAAGGGTTCATAAAGAAATTAAGTGTTGTTTTCCTGATTTATGATGTTTATTTACATTCTATCTGTTCTGGTTTTTCAATGACACAGCATTATCAGGCCTATTGGTAATAATAATAAAGAGATGCAAAGTGTGCAGAATTTAAGTAAATAATATTAAACATTTAAAATTTATTTGATTTTGAAAATTGTTTACTTTAAGCAGACACATGTTTTTTGGGAAACCCCATCTCTGGGGAAAATGTTGGGACCAAACATCATGTAAGGAGCATTTCTAAAAACTCTTAAAAACAAGCATTTTTAGCTGAAACTCCTAAAGTTGATGTGAAGTTCACCTTTCATTTCTTAAACTTACTGTATATTGTTAAATCAATCTTTAAAAATATTGTTAACTTTTTAAAATTAATTATTCTTGCTGTAAACAGGGTGTCAAACTTCATGAATAGAACTATAATAATTAAAATAAAGTGAAATAATGTTCATGTGAAGTCTTCGAGTGGTTGTTAAAGGGGAAATGGGGATATTTTAATTAAAATGAGTAACTATTAAATAGTGTGTTTATTAATTTTTAAAAAAAATGTTCTCATATTTACTTGTCGTAGTAAAGTATTTATAGTTTTTGTGTGGTCGACTGAGTTATATCTATTTTCTCAATCTTCATTTCCACAAAACAATAAGAAGTTGTTCTGGGTTTTACAATTGGATTTGATATTAGAAATGAAGCATTTTTATAAAAATAAGAGAAAAAATATAATTCGGTGAATTTTTTTCTAAATTTTTAACTTTAAGTGTGTACTTTTTTCCAGTTAAGATAATGTATGGAATCGTTTCTGAATAAGAATTTGTCTTTATTTTCAATGGAAAACATATGTTTGTTAGTGATGTAGTGGCAATAATCAACTTAATAAATGCGTGTGTTAATAAATCGGTTATGATTGCTAGCCTGTAAAAATATATATTTCGATTTAAAAATTGTTTCATTCCAAGTTTGGTAAATAAAAAGTATTTTATAAATCCTTTTTTCATTCATTATTGAAGAAAATTAAATTTAACAGACTTTATTGTTCTGAAGAAATTTATAAGAAAAGAATGAGGTAAACTCAAATCAAAATCTTAAACAGTGAATATCCCCAAAATTATTCTTAAATGGGCAATATTTTATACAATATTATCTTATTTGTTCCAAAAAGATTTAAAATTTATTTCTGAAGCTTGGCACACATTGATACTTGATGCCCCTTCATATAGAGCATCCTTAAGTACTCGAGAGAAAAAAATGAAATCATTTAAAATACTTTTTACTTCATATGTTATATTATTTTCAGTTATTAATTAATGTTTGTAACATTTATATATCTATTTATTACAGATTGTCAGGCACCTAGCAAACAGCCCAACTATCATATGTGGCTCAATTGATAGAGACTGCTATAGAGAAAGAGTAAGTAAATATTTATGTTTTATCACTTTTTATATGTCAAAGTAAGAAGTAAATCTATGGTGACACTGCTTTGGTTCAAAAAAATCATTCTTCTTAAGCCTTAAGCTTGTGACAAAGTTATGGGACATTGTATAAGGACAGTTGCGATAAATTGTCGAACGCCCACACTAATGGATCAGTAGCATAAAATAAATCAAACTGCCGTTTTCAGGGGTTTTGCTCTCTATAGCATTTTATAGTACTTCAGAGAAATGTCTCTGTGCTTAAATATTTTTATTTATTATAAATCTACATTATATGACCATGGCTAATAAGGATGGGTTAGGGGCTCAGATTGGCCGTGCGAGTTAGGGCATTGGTCCTAATCTCACCTGGTAGACCTAGGGTGGTGGGTTCAATTCCCGCCCTGGGCAGTAGAAATTTATTTAGTGACGGACTCACTACATAAACTCCTTGAGCCCACCCTGGCTAGAAAAGGGTGGTAACCTGTAGATAACACGTCCCGATTAGCCTAGTAGCAAAAAGTGGAGGTAAATAAAAAAAAGGATGGGTTTACCAACAGGTACGCACACCCTTTTCTAGCCAGGGTGAGACTATGAATATTCTTTATTGGGTTTGTCACTAAATAAATTCAGGAATTAAGCTCAAGACTTTAGGTTTACCAACTATGCTTAACTCACTCACTGCCAGCCTTATTTACGCTTCTACTCTGTGTGGCCAAGGGGAACATTCTGGTCAGGAATTTATGTAAACATTCTATGACCGGCCACCTAGAGGAGCATAGGCTGATGCAACTGTTGATTGGCATTGAATGGTTATTATATAAAGTATTCATCTGTAAACTTTTATAATAACCATATACTCCTCCTTTTTTAGCTAGTACTCCTCAGATAGTATTATTATTATATATCTTATAATTTATTCATTGTGTTCGGTTTCTGAAGATCAGCTGATGTTAGCAATCACATTTTAGTTATTTTTAACTTCAAAATCAGACGGTCCAATAGCAAATCAGTGTTATATTTAAAAATTCAGTGAGCTATGTTTAAGATTTGTTCTTCTGGAGGCATATATGTGATGACAAACTTGCAGAATAAATAAAAATATACAGGCAGGTATTTTACTTTTATTAGACTTAAATTAGATATTCTGGTTTTATAAGTTTTTTCGCTTGATTCTGCAGTTACAGAAAAGGAATATATTGTAAGACCAAGTGTACAGGGAATAAAATATAATTTTATGTGGCATTTCTGTCACAACTGCTTTCCTCAAAAAGTTAAAAATAAAAATGGCCTTCTTTTCAGAGATTTTTAGGGTATAATAATAACTGGAATCCAAAAACATTTGAAATAAATTAACAAAACAGCAAATTCATTTTCAAAATAATTTATAAACTTTAACTATATACTAAAAATGTTAATGACGTCAGTGACTAATTTATATTAGGGGCTCAAGTTAACTGTGTGAGTTAAAATGTCAGCTTTAATCTTACGTGGTAAACCTAGAGTGGCAAGTTCGATTCCTACCTGGGAAAAAAGGAAATAATTTAGTGACAAACTCATTAAATAAAGTTCTTAGTCCCACCCTGATAGAAAAGGGTGGTGACCTATAGAAAAGTAGTCCCAATCAGCCATAGATACAAAAAGTGGAAAATAAAAATATATAATAATAAATTTATATCACTAGGCAAAAAGGAAATTACTTAACAAAGCAATCAATGGAATGTATTATTTTTAGTTTAATTTTGTTTCTTGATATTTATTAATGATTCTTTTTAGGGTTATTATTAATATTAACATTTTTAAAATGTGAGTTATTATCCATTCACTAAGCTACTAAGTTATCTATTCTTGCCAAAGTGGGACAATGGATTTTATTTAGCGGGTTCATCACTAAATAAAATCCTATTACCTGGGAATCGCACCCACAATCTTAGGTTTATTCTTTTTGTAATCACTAAAGTCGATGTTAGTTTTAGAAATAAAAAGAAAACATTCCACAGAAGTATATAAATAGTCAGTAATTTCATTTTCAGTTGCCAAACTGTAGTTCTGACAACCAAGTCTCAGTGTATGAGCAATAAACCATAATTAACAAAGTAAATATTAGTTAAAATAAATAATTATAATCCAAAAATAGAGTCTTTAGTCCAAAAATAGAAATTATCTTTAAGATTTCTATATGGTTATTTTAAAAAAAGAAAGAAAATATGTTAGCAGAATATCAGGCTTCATGAATCACCAAGAATTTATATATGGATACTGGTAATTCCTTTTGTAATTTATTTAGTTATTCTTTGTTTGTTAATATACCTTTTTTATTTCTTGTTTATAGGCATACTTATTCATAAAGAATTGTGATGACAAATGGGTAAACACCAATTTATCTGCAGGAAGGGAATATTGCTGTAAAGATGGAGCTCCGTATAAGTGCAGACAATAACTTTTATTTTT
Source organism: Riptortus pedestris (assembly GCA_019009955.1). NCBI lineage: Eukaryota > Metazoa > Arthropoda > Insecta > Hemiptera > Alydidae > Riptortus > Riptortus pedestris. Next base: position 45,136,167 of record CM032228.1, read on the forward strand.
TCTTCTTCTTCAACATAAGTTTATTTTTGTACTTTTTTATTAAATAAAAGCAATTATATAAATGGGTTTTAATAATCTTACCTTTTCATTTAAAGAAGTGCAAATAATTTTACAAGTTTAATAAAGTCATGAATTAAAAATGAAATTAATTCAAATATCACAATAAACAGCACTATTCACACTAGTTATTTTTTATAGTCTGTGATAAGCATTACTTGACAATAAACTCATAATATTTATTCCACATTTTTGTAATGTGGAACGTTCACACTGATTTATTGTTAGTTAAAGATGTAAATTTAAAAGTTTGTATGGAAAGCTGGTTTTAGTAGCAAGCTGTAATTTTGAAATGTAAACAATGGGGGGATAAAGGAGCTGAGCACTAACCACCCACGCTTGAGCCTTATTAAAATTGAAGGTTCTCCTTCTTCTATTTCTATAGAGCTACCTATGTCAAAATGAGAGTGGGAGTAACACCACCAATGAGACTGAAGAGTGCCATGAATGGATATGAAATATATGGTCATGGGAGGTCAAATTATTCTGCTATAAAAAGGATCCATCCCATAAAAAAAAAGTCTCGACATGCAGGTGATGTGTAAACTAAACAGATTTTTCACGAGCTGATATGAAACAACACTGATCTCATCACACCACATATTTTATATTTCTAGTAAAAATCCGATGAGTATAAGTGGGTGTTAATATTGTTATGTTTACTACAAAATCAGTAATAAACGTTGTATATTAGAGTTCTTTTGGATTGCAGAATTATACACAAACAAGCTTCAGAGTCTTTATCACTGCCCAATTTATTTAACAACACACTATTATTCTTAACTACTACTCACAGTATGCACTGATAGCTTCATTGTTCTTGTTATTACACAGTCCAATAACTCATTCACGATCACTGAAGTTCTCTGCACTGATCTTCGCGAAGTTAACGGCACTGCACTGTCTTAAACGTGGCACTATACTGTTCTTTACAGAGTCACGGCACAACACTGTTCTTCACATAAAACACTTTACCGCACTGCACTAAGTCGCACTGATGATCACTTGAAGAAAGCTGAGAACAAACTTAACTCAACTAGCAGTGGCCGGATCCTTTCATAGCTTGTTAGCAAACATCAAAGCTGAATTTTCTGGTCTCTTCTAGATCTGGTATTGCCGAGGATGAACGGGGTCATATGGCGGCACCTTTGATCTTCTTCGTACTTCCCAAATACGTGACTATCTCTGTTTAATTTTTCATGTATTTAATTTTTGCAACATTATGTTTTCTAACACATCCAGGAGCTCAAAAAACGTACTTATTACAACATCTACCTACATATATAGAAGTGAGGGTTTATAAAAGGTTGAAACCAAAAAAATCCAAATGACTGGGTTAATATTCAAGAGAAAACATGTATAAAACAATACCTGTAAATAATTAAAATTCCAGCAATATTGCACCGTTCGATCGAATAATACACATTTGAAGAAATTGTTTCAATAACGTGTCATGAGTACAACCTCAATAGCTAACTTCCCTAATAATTAGTGAATCAACTTCAAGAGGTGTGAATATTCTATAAAAATATAAGAATTAAAGTTAATTATGAAATTTCCAAAACACATGGGGACTTTGGCAGAACACAAAATTGGATAAAAACCTTTACTATTAACGACTCCTTAGTGATATTCTAAATGAGATCTATGCAGGCATAGCTCAAAATATAAAATCTAAGACCATTTATAAGCAGAAAAAGTAAAGCAATCTTAGATTCATTACACAACTTGATCTCTGTATTCTTTTCAAAACTTCAAATTTCTCTACTCTTTCTCCAATTCGTTGTTTTTAACACGTTGAGGACACTAGGTCATCGACAAATTTTTTCCAAGGCGGGGCTGTAGAATATAATGTAGAGGGTCATGCCACGGTGGTGTGAGCCATCCTCAACGTGTTAACTGTCTTCAGTTATAAAATTTCTAAGCAACATTAATCTTCCCACCATTGCAATATTTTATTGAGTAATCCAACCCGTGTGCAAAATTCCTGAATCTGTTGACATTTTTGTAGCTTAGCTCCTTGTTACGATTCTCCAGTACTAAAGCAAGCTAGGATAGGTGCTGGTCTGAAAGCAATAACCTAATTTTAAATGCAACTTATTCTATGACCCATAGCTATAGATTCAAATTCCTCAATAAAATTGATTCATCACAAACATATATCGTGTGTGTGTGTGTGTATATATAAACACACACACACTTAAATTTACTATCCCAGCCATGAACTAATATAATCTTTATTGCTGAATTTAACAGTTAAACATCTAGTATGGTATACATAGATCAAATAAACATTTTCAAAACAAGACCGCAAAATCTTAATTAAGGGCACTAAATATTAATGTCATCACACTAAATATATGTAACTCCATTGAAGATCCTTTGAAAATGATATTTGATATTTAAGCTTGGAATAAGATTTTTCATGATATAATGGCTTAATGTTAATGTGTGATGACTAAAAGTGCAGGTTTCTGACAGATGAAAATTAAAAAATACAAATGTTTCGGTTAATGTTTGAATTAAGAGAGAGAATGTATATAACATTTATAGGAAATAGACTTAGTAATACATAATTTTTCAACTCAACGCATAATAAAAAGTCTGTCACACAGGGGCTGCGTAAACTAAGCAGATTTCCCACATGAAGTTTTGCAATAGAGAAATTTCACAAGTCGAACAGTTGAGGAAACGACGACCGAACTAGCTTTTGATGGAAACTCACGACTAGACCCGAAGTTAGCTGATCTAATTTCGTCCGTTACAATTAATAAAAATGCAAATATCTCGGTTAATATTCAAGATAGATTATAAATGTATAGAACAATATTTATAGTAAATTTAATTTGCAATAAGATTGGTTCTATACAACGTTTTGATCTGACGTATGGTAACGGAGATATTTCAAATTTTTGAAAATCCCCCCTCTAAACCCCCCTCCTCACCACTGGTCCGATTTCAGCCATTAACAAACTCGATCTGTCTTTTGGCATAAAACGTTTAAATATCAAGTTTGGTAACGATCAAACAAAACTTGCAACCGCTAGAGCGTTAACAGACAATATTTATACATATGTAAAATTTAGAACGGACCTCATTTTTGTCATCTCCTGGGTAGGATCGATAGACATTTGAAGAAATGTTTTGAAAATAGCGCCCTGAGTACGAACTCAATAGCTGATTTCCCTTAAGGGAAATCTGCTAAAAGATGCATTAAATTTTTCGAACCCCCCCCCCCCACTGGTCTGATTATAGCCAATAACAAACTTAATATTTAGTTTCCCATAAAATGTTTAAATATCGAGTTTGGTAACAATTAAACAAAAATTGTGGTCACTTGAGCAGTAATAGACACAAGTATATATAATTTTGAATGTACCTCATTTTTTTAATCTCCTAGGTAGAATCAATGGACATTTGAAGAAATGTTTCGAAAATAGCATTATGATTATAACCTCAATAGCTGATTTCTCTTAAGGAAAATCGGCTTAACATTCTGAAATTTAGGATCAGTATGTTCAATGAAACATTGCATTTATAAGAGGTTTGGGAGCAGTAAAACACACTCACTGGTTCATGAAGTTTAATATTTGGCAGACAAATGAGTTTCAGGGTCAAATATGAATTTTTCTTGTCATATCTGCCCTGGAAATATTAAAAATTAATGTTACAATTACAATATTTTAAGGTTAAAGTATACTGTAATGATAATAAACAAGTAAGGCTTTCTGTGAATCTGTATATTGAATAAAACACAGTGTTATTAGGACTTCTAATGCATACTAAACTCACAGCTCTTTCGCTTATTCTTTTTGGACAATGGACAGACAATTTGTAATGACAACACAACACAATGGCTTCAAAGGACAAGAAACAGGCATAAACTCTTTTTCCAAGTTATAAATAGGATGTTAGCATTAGATAAATCAATTCTTTTCTATCTTCAATGATATTAGTGAATTCTTTCTGGGACACTTCTAAAGAAAAAAATAAAAATAAATAAAACAACAGAAATCTTAAAATAGAAATAGTAACATTATCGACTTCTGACTTTAAAATCAGAAAAAGAAAATAAATATACTTAATAACTATGCAACAACATAAATGTAAACAACAAATTTTAAAATTCTGATTTTAAAATAAGACACTAAACTGTTAACTTCAATAGTAAGATGGCAAAGTAATTTGAGCTAATTGGCTTAGCAAAGGTATAATATTTACATAATAAATACAAAGTTATTTTCAGCAGAAGATATACTTACGTAATATTCATTTTTGTATATAATTAGATAAACTTTCCATTTAATAAAAATATTTTTGACTTTTAAAACCCCCTTTTTCCTAATGAATAATTTAATTCACCATTTAAAACTATTCTAAAAATACAGTTACAGTAGTAGGAAAGGCAATGGTTACTTAATAGACACCCATAATCTATTTCAGCTGACAGAGGACCACGTGCAATACCCGAACCCCATGGTCAGCCCCCTTTAACACATCCGAAGTGAAGCGTATATTATATTATCAAATAGCCATAAAGGCTATTCAAGGACCTTATGAAAGACTAAACTTATGTTATTCTGCTGAAGAGAATTCATCCTATCAATAAATTTACAAAATATGTATACATATTGGCTAAAATACATACAGTGAAGCTATTTTAAGTAATTACACATATAAATATACACAAGAATCAGTTAAAAATAATTTAAATACAATGGAGGACAATTTTTTTCCTATAACCTGATTGGTTTAGGAATTAATCTACAAGGTTTTACGCTTATCCAATGTAAATTTTAAAGATTACTTATAATTCTGTTGATGAACTCGTATTATGGTTGGCAGAGTTCTACTCTTAAAATAGTTAGAATTACAGCGCTTCCCATTATTAATATACCTTAAACTTAGATTCCTTAGAGAAATAATTGTAATGTAAAGTGTAAGGGAAATTATTCATTAACATACTTTTTACAAAAGCTCATATCTACAATATATTAATCATAATATATAGAAAAACAATAACGATTAAAAGAAGAGAGAGAATAAGAAAGAGATCATCTATAAATTTAGTAATGTTTACAGTTTAACAACCTGTGATACCTGAGTGGCCATTACCAAACTAGAAATTTAACTCATACACTTAGCATCATTAACCTTTATAGCACTAATTAACAGAACAGCACAAAATGACAATCAAATGAATAAAAAATATTTATACAAGTTAAATTAATGTAGGAACAGTAATTAATATGCCACCAGGTATAAAAATAAAATAAAATATTTAGCGCACCACTTTTCTAAGGTGGTTCAATTTCAAAGGCACGAACATCCTATGCCAGTGCTTTTATAGAACAATTTGTTTTGTATTCACCAGAAATACACAATTGCCACTTGTTCCATTCTTAGTATCTTCTTTTCTCCAAATATTTACCTAAAATGGAAAAAGTACATAGTTAATTAAGTCTATTGTTGATCACTAAATATTTCATGGCATGAGCTAAACAAGTATTTAACTAGCAGAAAAATCTGAAGGTTTGTCAATAAAAATGACTTTGTAAATTAGCTACATTGTACATTTGCTTGTAAATATGTATATCTTTATAAATAAAACTCTAAGGTTTGTCTGATTTACTATTTAAATTCAGCACGGATAAGTTTTTTTACGTTTCAAAACATTCTAAGAACAATGGCATCAAAATTGAAAATCTTCTATGTCTGCCTGTTTATTACTCAATTACTCAAAACCAGCTTGGAAGATTTTCATGAAATTTTATATTTGTGAGTCTATTATCTTAAGATAAAACATAGGCCATATGAGAATTCAAATTTTCAACTAGGTGGGGGAAATTGTTTGTATATGCATTAAGGGGATGAGTATTTTTAATATGAGCGATTTGATCCTATCCTTTGATACTTTACACCTCATGCATTCTTCTGTCGTATTATAACATAATGCCTGAATAAATTATGTCGTTCTGGTTATCATATTTTTTCTCCAGATCCTAAGATAATATAATTCCTTCTATTTTGACAGGAAACTAGTTTTATTTGATCCTAAGAACGATAATAACTTCATCAATATTCATTCAATAGTCATTGCATGCTCCATGCACAAAACTATGAATATGACTAATTTTATGGCAATAAATAGATTATTTAGAGCTTCAGTTATGTTATATATATATATATATATATATATATATATATATATATATATATATATATATTTCAACAGAAAATCATTATTATACCAATTAATTTCTGGATAACAGCAATTCTAATCATAAATTCGTCTAAATGTTTATCTTGGGTAATACAAATGAATGGCTGCACTTTTACTGTTCATGATACAGGGCATTTGTCTTAATGGTGAATATGACGGGATGACTTTATGAATACAATCTTTATATTTCTATGGAAACCATATTTCTATTTCAACCCGTCGAAAGGTAGGTAACACGGCCAGTCAGCAATAAGGGGGGGGACTGATGATTGTAGTTCCTTATTCTAATTGACAATAAGAACAACTTTGTTTTCTAACACTAACTAACAAATACTTCATGAAATATAATTGTGAAAATTAAATAAACAAATATCAAGAGCTATGATTCACTCAAAAGTATGCTGTACAGGGGCCTAACTGCTAGCCTCTGCTAAGGCAACCAAAACATCTCCTAATTCTCATACGGGTTTGGCTTTAGTAAAATCCAGAAGTTAGCCTGGTTGCTTGCAGAAGTCAATAATTCCTTCAGCTTCTTTTGGAAGTTAAATAAAAAATAAATCTTATATATAAAAATGAATGTTTGTATGTATGTCCTTTATAATCTCGTAAACGGGCTGAACCGAATTTTACGAAACTTGGTATGTATATTACTACTAACTCAGGCTAGGTTTCTGGTTATATTAGTATTCAAATCAATCAACGAAACTCCGTATTTTTGACAATGATAATATGACAATCTATGATTATGGTATATATAAAAAAAGATATGCACAGGAAACGGGTAATATAAAAATATTGTGTATTTTGTAGAATTAAGTACATAACAAACACTTTTATTACTAACATATCCCCAGCACTTCGGACTAGGGTGTAAATCCTTAAGACTGGAAAATGTAAAAATATTGTACAAAGTAAAGTCCCCCCCCCAAAAAAAATACCATTATCTTTCAGCCTCAAATGATTACTCGGGCAAAGCCGGGTACCTTAGCTAGTATATTATAAATAACAGTGAATCCAATATTATTTCTTTCACCTCACAAAAATGTAGAGATTATTGAAAAAAAAAAAATGTAAAGGAAGAATTTAAAAGAAACATTACTCAAATAAAGAAATAAATTACCAATTTGTTGTTCCCTGTTACGTTGCTATGTATCACAAGGATAATTCCCTTAATTCTTTGAGAAGCTGCTCTTCTTTCTTTATTTTTTCCAATTGATTTATCTCTAGCTGACGTCCACCTTTCTGTTGCTCTTTAAGTCGTTCTATTTCCATCAATTTCTGTAAACAAAATATAATATATAAAGATACTTACAACACAACAGAAACAAAGAAATGGATACTAAATTCTGTACGGCCACAATAAAACATATAATTAAATTTTACAGTACATGTCACATTTTACTTTAAAAAAAAAATAAAATAATATAATATAAAAAATAAAACATACACTCCTAAGCCTTCCAATCTTCTTCATTTTGACAGGATCGTCAGTAGTAAATTCATCTAAACTGGCTTTAAGACCATTGTTAACAGTAGAAGAAGCAGGAGGCCTTTCGGGAGATCCTTGAGCTGCTTTGGCTGCTTTCTTTGCTTCACGCTTCTTCTTCAGTTTAATTGCATTCTTTGATTGCTGAGCTAAAAATACAATTACCAGTTAAGCTGTATGACCAATAATTTAAACTTCAAATCGACAACTTAAAGAAATAAAAATTAAAACGAAACATCTGGAATATTCAGAGTTGTAAGCACTTCTTTTTTAATGTGTCATTTAACCCCTAAAAAGAATCTTTTGGAATAATAAAGCTGATGAAAATTCTATAAGCCGAATACTCTTTATTATACATCATTTTAGAAATATTTAAAAAAAAACAAAAAAAAAAAAAAAAAAAAAAAAACCCATTTATTGTTTTTACAGAAAGAAACCATAATTATACGAATGTTTTTATACATAAATGGAGACTTTATTTGGAATTAGATATTGATAAGGAGCTGCTTTTATAAGGAAAGTCACCTTTTATACTGTATTATCAACAGGAATTAAGCACTTAGTTTGTCTACTGGAGTGGAATTTATTTCTTTATACAAGTGGCTAACATCGTAGAAAGAATGGATAAGAGCCATGTGAGTGGGGTCTACAAAAGCGCATGATACTGCAGAGAGAAGAGCACGAAATAACTCAACAAAACATCAGTTAGTCATTCAATGCACTAATGCATAGTTATTCAAATGATGAGTAATATCATTCAAATGATAAGTAATATTAATGATAAAATAAGAATGTTTTGGAGAATAACTTAATCCACAAGTATATATAAAAACATTGAAAGTAGTATTATACACATGACAGAGAAAAAAAAAAATCCCCCAAGCAGAGTTTGTGAAAACTAAGCAGATATTGTTAACATGTAATTACTAAAAGTGGTGGTTCACTGAATTTGAAAAGTGAAAAAACCTAAATATATCAGTTAATATTTAAGATAAGGAAAAAAATGAATATAACATTTATTGAAAATTAAATTTCCAATAAGATTGGCTATATCAAATTTTTCGATTGGACATATAACAGAGAAATTTCGAGTTTTCGAAAATCTGCCCTATAACCTGGTCCAATTTTAGCCATTAATGAATGTGATATTCAGTTTTACCTAAAAAATCTTAATATCAAGTTTTGTAATGATCAAACCAAAATTCCTAAAGCATTAAAAGGCTCCTATCGTGAATGTTCGAAAACTATAAGTTTCCAACAGAGCTCATTTTCATCATCTCCTGGGTAGGATCATTGGGCATGTGAAGACATTTTAATGAAAATCCTGTTGTGAGTACAACCTCAACAGCTGATTTCCCCTGAAGGGAAATATGCTAAAAGCATTCTTTAAAGAGAATGCCTCTAAAGATTTCCACCACAAGGTGATATTCAGTTTAATTGCAATAGATAAATAATTTATCAACCTTTAAATTTCCCATATTTTAAGTAGCTTACTGACCAATGTTTAAAATTAGTTAGCTTTTACAGGCTAATGAGGGATTGTTAGCTAACAATTATGGCCTCATTTATTCTCAATTAGCCTCATGCAGACGGCAAGGAGAAACTACTGCAGTAGTTGATTCGAGTCCTGGTGACCTTAGTCCCCTTAGTATGTTTCTGTAAAACTGTGGGAGCATAGCCATATTTACAGAAACAGTTAAAAGGACTAGGCATTTGACTTACATATTCAACTATCAAATTATTAATAATGAAAAAACACACAACATTAACCATACAAAAATAAAGTGCTTATAAAACTATTATTACCATGAGTAGGAGCTTCATCCTCATGAAGTTTAAATTCCACTGCTTTACCTCTAGCAACAGGTGGCCTATATACTTCTTTTGAAGCTGAAATAAAATAAATCCTAATAATAATTTCGAAAATTTGAATCTTAAATCTGAAAACTCCATTAGAGAACATATATTTTTAAGTGAGAATTAAATGATATTGGTGCTACATAAAAAGATGGTAAAAACAAGTCATGGACGGTTGTCTTATTTAAATTAATTATCACTACTATTGCTTAAAAAATGAAAATGCACCAAAACTGCATTGGAGTATCCGGCTGATGGATGAAGGAGGGGAGGCAAATTTTATCTAGATTATGAAAAACATAAACAACTTAATGTATACACAATAAAAACATTTCGGGATTTAGTGAACTATGTATGTCTTCCTGAGTGTAATGACCCCAAATTGAAGATAAGACTGAATTTTGTAAGTGGTACAAATTCATACTAAGCTTTAGTTACATTGTGTCTACTGGCTATAATAATATACTAGATTGTGGAAAACAGAGGTTTCATGGAGCCTGTATTAAAATAAAAATATATTTCTGAATAAGCATTTTGATGTGTTTTGTAAACCCAAGTGAGATGTTTTGATGGAAACAATGACTTGTATCTCTGAGGCAAGAGACCTCAACCATGAGCAACCCTCAATAGCAGTTGCCATCGTTAACTCTCTTTTGGGCCTCTAAGTACGTATGACACTGTTATGCCTCTATTACTTTATTCAGCGTCCAGTCAAAGGTTTCAGTTTTAGTTATGTTATCTTACTTATTTTAGCTGAGCTAATTATTGATCTAAGTGATGCTGTACGTTCATTACTCACTCACAGAATCTACTATTCAGAGCATGAGCTCACGATTCTAAATCAACTGCCTTAATACCCACTACTTGATTTCTTAACCATAGGTTTTGTCTCATTCTCCATTTGGCTCTAGAACTCTCGACTGTAAGTGTAACACTATATTCCATATATCACAATTACCTCATAATCTGATCAACCCTTCATTTCATTTTTATGACAAGCTTAACTCAGAACTAAATACTTCCCATAAATTATTAAAAATTATTCCCAATTATACATTAAAAATAATACAAACTTTGAAGGGACTTAAAACAATAAAATAGTCAAGAGAAGCTAAATATGTTTCAATGGCATTGATCCTCTTAACGTAAAGTTCACTCATTTACCTTGAGGAGCAGTAGGCGCAATCCCTTCAACTGGCTTATAGTTTACAATAGGAACTTTGAATGAGCCATCAGGGAAATTCTGCCAGCAGACTTCCCACAGTTCTTCCTGTTTATTCCATGGTCTTTCATATAAAAGAGTACCACTGTAATGCCACATCTTGAATCTGAATACAAACAAACAAAAAATTATTCCAATTATCACTACTAAATGAACTTAGATCAATAATACAATGACACATCAATGAGCAAAAAGTAAGATTAGCTAACGAAGGAAAATTCATTTATTTCTCATTATAGAAATTGGAATTTAAATATTGGTATTTACAACAATCACCCATATGTTTCTCTATGGTGTATTACAGTACATTTGGACAAAACATTTCCAAACCCATTTAGACAGTATTAAGCTGGCAATCTTTTGATGCAAGTGTGTTCTGGTTCAAGGTCCAATATAAAGTACAATAATGATGGCGATATAAATTACCAAAAGCTGTTTATCAGTGAAAATATAAATACTGTGAATGAATCTAATGACCGTTTTGTCAGGTCTATTTTCAACTAACTTCATTCCCATTTACCAATTTGGATAATTTTAAATTACTTCCTATGTTGGCCATGTTATGTTATTAAATGTACTGCCAAAGTTCTACATAGCATAGTTTTCAAGGCTATTTAAATATGACGATATGAGTTATTAAAGAAATAAACGAACAAGCTCCTCTAGTTTATATTTTCTTTTTCTTTCATCTGGCATTGTAGCGCTCAAGTCACTCCCAGGGGATTCATGATTAGTGTTTTAAGTAATGAATAATCAACTTGATGTAAAACCGAAGTTACATAGTTAACCAAAGAGGACCTGGAATGAGTTGTCTCCGGTAGACTGACAAACATATTTATACTTTGGAGGGCCAATAATAGTTCAGTGTGGGCAGGGTCTAAGAAAGACAAAGCCGAGGGGCTCTAATCACTAGAATTCCGATAATCCATAGCAATAGTGTGGTCTGGCAGCACACTTAACAATTAAATTTCCCTCTTGGCATGCCTCAAATCTGCATCTTTTACGTACAGGCTACTGAAGGTAGTGGTAGATGAGCTAATGTCTTAACCTAATCGGCCATCACCACCCTCAACTATGGTATATATTGAGAGTTAAAATTAATAATACTCACCCATTACACATACGAAGTCTAGGAGCAGTTGTAGCTGTAAGAAAATGTGTGCCTTCAGGAGACCATTCTAAAAGAGTTGTGTCTGGTGCATTCATTTTGTTAATGAGCTTCCTAGCAGGTGCTTCCCAAAGCTCAACAGTTCCTGGAAGATTACCAAACCCACCAAGAAGGAGAAGTAAACCAAACGTTAAGGAAAAGTAACAACTCATAAACTTTTTCCAATATAATTTCTAAAAATTTTGTATACATAGTTCAACAATATAAAAATAATATAACCTAAAAGTTACATCAGGCAAAAAAAGGATCTTAAAATTATTCCACCAAATCAATAGAATCATAAACCTCCACAGAATAAAAAAAAATTGTATAATAATCATTAAACCATGTGGTAATATGTCAACAATTTTGTCAAGGAGATTTATGGTTATATTGACTAGGAAGAATAATTAAAAAGCTTGTTAATGCCCAGGAAGGTGAAACATCTGCCAGTGAAAAAGATAATAAATATTGCTTAGTTTGAGACCTTAATATCCTTTTTTTGCCTGAAATACTTAAAGTGGTCTCAGTAAGGATTAGGTGCAATTATATTAAAAGTTATAATTATAAAATTGAAGTTCAATTAAATGGAACAAAATACAAACACATACAGGATATATTAGGTACTTCAATTACTTCGCAGCATTTTTTCATAGATAGTGGGGTTTTCCAATTGATGGTGTAATTCTCTGCATAATCCTACAGTCATTGGGCTTCTTTTCCACTGTAAGTAATTCGGTTGAAGTATAAATAACCCTAAGTATAAGTTTTACTCTATCAAATATTGTCTAACTTCGTACCAGAGGAAGTATTTTTGTGGAAAGTTCTTCTTCATTACTCCAACCTGAAGAAAAGCGCTAACAAAAGTCATAGAATTTTAGTCGATGTTTATGTAGAGCATGCCCTAGTTGAGTGAAAATGTTGCAAGTGGTTTGCTCATTTTAAAAGTGGTTATTTTGAGCAGGAAGACAAGGAATGACCTGGGCAGCAAATAAAATTTGAAGATGAAGAATTAAGAGACAAATGTGAACAGCTGCTTGAACAACAGAAAAGGAAAGAATTTTTGCATCAAACTGTGACTGGAGATGAAAAGTGGATCCATTACAGCAATCCCAAACAGACAAGGGCATGGGTTAAGCTCAGCCAACCATCAACATCAACGGTGAAATCAAATATTCATGGAACCAAGCTTATGCTTTGTATTTGGTAGGATCAGCTATGTGGATATACTATGAGCTGCTCACAATGAATGAAACGTTGAATGGGGAGCATTGCCATGATCAACTAATGTGTTTGGCCCACACATTAAAGGAAAAATAGCCAGAATATGGAGATAGGATGACAAAAGCAGTTTCCTCCATTACAACACTCGTCCGCAAGTTGCAAAGCTTGTCAAAACGAACATCTAAACCGCCAAATGGGAGGTCCTACCCCACCTGATGTAATCTTCATGCATTGCTCTATCTGATTATCACTAGTTCCCATGACAGCCGGAAAAAAAGAAAATTTTCACTTTTCCTCCCTAGTAATGTATTTTGAAGAATTCTAAATCAATGCCATATGTAATGGTTAACATGAAATGTGCATTGTGCATATTTAGAGTGCAGTAATAAAACACAGTTACAATAAATAAATGAAATAACAAGAAATAAAAATATTGTTCATTAAAAAAGGATATTGTTCCCATGAGGATTGTAGTAAATGCTGTTGCGAGGTCCAGTTCCCATTTCAAAAACCGGCTCACATTTCAAGTTGAATATTGTTGCCTTTGCAGGCATGAAACCATATAGAATACAGAATTCGTGAGACTGAGGTGACCAGGCAACACTATGAATAGGACCTTCTTTACCTGAAAAATTAAAAAGAAATATTAAAAACTCAATTAAACTTATATACTTATATCGCATATATATTGTCTTTGAATCAATTTGCTATCTATAGGAAGCAAATACTGAGCATGTGTAGTATTTACAAACTCCCCTCCCCTTAAAGTAGAGTTGGAAAAAAGATTTAAAAGATAGACGAGTGATTGTGTTGAAGGTGAATGGTTCTAACAGATTTCTCTTGAAAGCTGAGGCTGTCTTCTGTTCTGCCTACAATTGAAACAGAATGTGAAGTAAGAAATGTTGTGCGGAACCATCTCCGGAATTAATATGGCCAAAGGTATTTTAAAAGCGTGTCAGAAACAATCTCCTATGGTATTTACGAGAACATCAAATCCTTCTCTCTACCGAACAAAAAAGTCTGGCTTCCAACCTTGGATATTCAATGCTAACCTCACCCCAAGATGGTTCATTATTCAAGAATTAAGAAACATTCCCAGGGTCACAATGATGCTGGCTGGCAATTGCAGATCAGCCCCCCCTCTCCCAGTGATAAACTCCGCATAGGTAGTAAACTGCAAAGCTTTTTCTCAATCATTCAAGTTCCATACATAAGAAATAATAATTAAAAGAATTGTGAATATTATTTTTATTTATATGTTTAATTCCATATCCATCAATTTAATCAATGTAAGATATGTGAATTTTATATAACATCAAACCATTATTTATTTCATTGATTATTTTATTTCTTATCTCAATCACCATCCATGTGATATAATAAAATGCATGTCTTCCTATCATAAAAATTTGAAATATGCCCTGGAAGTGAACAAGATTTCCCATAATGGAGATACTGCCATTTTTATATGATTTTCTTTAAATTATAGAGCATAAATGAATTCACTGGTTGCACAAGAAAAATATTAATTATTGCTATATTTAATTATGTGTGTATATATATATATATATATATATATATATATATATATATTTATATATATATTATTGTTGCTCATTATTTCCACAACCTATAAGAAACTACGGCTAATAAGGGGCAGAATATCTGAAGGTTGCCACCCTTTTCTGACTAGGGTGGGACTAATGTTTTTATTTACTGAATACATCACTAAATAAATTCCTATAGCCCAGAAAGGAGGCAAACCTACAACTATAGGTTAACCAAGTTCCCAATAGTTAGTAACCAATGCACAATAGGTAGTAACCAATGCCTAACCCGAGCCCTGGAAATAGTTATTAAGACACTATTAAATATATTAACCTAGGGGTTATTAGTTTTGAAATAATTAAAATTAGCAGCCCACAACAAGAATAATATATTTGATAATGCCCTTCATCTTCAGGGAATTGATTTTAGAACTTATTTAGAAATTTTGATCCCTTTTACTTTAATATATATATATATATATATATATATATATATATATATATATATATATATATATATCACAAAAAATATTGGTAAAATAATATAAACAGTGACATACTTAATTGAACAATGGATGTTTCTCCCTTAGGTGTGATGAAGTGCAAAGTTTGTTTTCCATAGTAAGAGCTACCAGATTTATCGACTTCTACACTAGTCATGAGAAGAGCAGCAGTACTTTTTTTATTCCAATAAACATCTACTTTATCAGCCTAAAATTAAAAAAAACAAAAGGATAAGTAATAATAACAATATTCATGCTGGCTTTATGTAAGGGACTTGGAGGATTAAAAACACAAAACCATTTATAGGCATATATAAGTTATAAGTTTCTTCTATTTCGAAAAATGTTACTTATTACTGAAAACATAAATCCCTAAAATTCTGTTAAAATATAAGTAGTTCAAATTGAGGCTTCAATAATGTCTTGGTAGATACAGCATTATAAGTCTAATTTATAAATGGAAAGCAAGAAACATGAGTTCCCAAATTCCGAAAAAAATTTCAGAAACATGTTGAAGAGCAAAATTGAAATTAGCTATAAAAGAGAACAGATTTTTTTTATTTGCTTTAACATAAAAAAATATTTTTTTACTTACTTGGAAGAAACTCTTACAGGCTACTGGTGTGTCAAACCTAGGATATTGAAAGAGTTTGCCCAGTGAAGGTTGTCCTTGTTTACCTAAAATAAATATAACATTACTTTTTATATATATAATTTCAAAATATAATTTTTTTTTTTAAATTTAGTAAAAAAATACAAATTATGTGCCCCTGGGGCAGATAGCCGGTTTAGAGAAGTAAAATATGTACACAAATGCTCATGCTGAAAAGGATAGGAAATAAGACATGATTTTATTTAAGAGATGAATTTTATGCAGCTAATGGAATGTGTCAATAATATTATCATATTATAATAACAGTACATATATTTTAAGTAATAAGAGGGAGGGCCTACAGTCAAATAACAAAATTTCCCAAGCAAGTGAGAGCTGCCTACTAGATTTTTGACATGATTTTCATTCAACTCACCTGGAACATAACATAAAATATAGTAAGGTGCAGGGCCAGGAGAAATGCTGTACTGGTGTATCCTTTGGTTTGCTATCCTGTTTTCTACTTCAGTTAGTTTGTCAGGCTTATAGAATAGAACGTCATTTTTAACATTACGAGACACAAGGGTCTCATCTCCTGTCCATATTGGTTCCCTAAGAAACAACAAAAATTAATAAATAAGTAAACAAAAAAAAACAATTAAATAAAAAACAGCAAATGATAAAATAGAGAATAATGAAGATTAATAATTCACAAATGGTGAGGTAGCTTAAGATTAAGCGTATGATATTTTTTTTCTGAGAAAAATTAATCTTACATTTAAAATAAGATTTAAGTATTTGGCTATTTGAAAACTGAAAATGGGTTGTATTTTATGACTATTAATCTGCATTATTCATCATAAATAAATTAAGAAAGTTAGAAATTGTTTATATAGCATACCATCCAGTCTGTCTCTTCTGTTCAAAGGCAATCAGATGCTTCCCTGTTGCAGATTCGTATATATTCAAATTAGGGCTGCCTTCTGGAGTATCTTTTGAAACTGTAAATACATGAAATACAGAGTTTATTTTCATATATAATACACTAAAAAAAATGGCGAAGATCAATTGATTTGTTAGTTCAAAGTTTATTAAGAACATGTGCCAACTAAAGCATGATAGCCTCAAAAAAAGGGAGCAAGCCACACACCAGACAAGAAATGAGTAAATGGTGAAATGAGGGGAAGAAGAAAATAAAAAGAATTATCTTCTTAAATTAATATAAGTTTTCCAGAATGATACTTTTACGTTCTGGTGAGCTCTTGAGAGAAATATAAAAGGCAATAGCACAGTTGGATAAAAAAAGAAGTTTCAACACAAGAATAATTCAGCACTTTTGCAAAGGTAAAATAAAATGATGAACACTAGAGTATTACACAGGACATCTACAAATAAAATGTGAGCTGGAGGAAAACCAGCAATATTCTCTCACTGAAGAGGAAGCTCATGAAGAATAAAGAGAAAAAAAAATCAAGTCATCAGTGACAGCTCAAAAAGCGAGAATGTCTTTTGAGCTACTTAAGCTAAGCAGATTTCCCACGAGCTGGTATATGATGCCCTGATGTTCTCAACTCACTATCTATTCACTGACTGACTAATCCATTATTTCTACAAACAGGATTTATTAAGGTTGCTCAAATTGCCCTTTTCCCTCTATATCAGTGAACCAATTTATTCGAGTTGAATATATTGAAAAATGTTTCATTTTCAAATCTAAAATTACTAAACAATTTTCATATCTAAAATAATTTAATTAACATATTCTAGTATTAAAAAAAATCCTGTTTTTTTTGGTATTTTTTTTTCAACTAAGGCCTTACTAATCACAGTAAGATGAGTTTCGACTAGATTTAGAGAGTACTGGCCTTATGTTGCCTTGTTCTAAATTTATGTAATTGGTAATAATACATAAAACTGTTTTAGCAGAACAGTTTCTTTATTTATCAGAAGATTTACTTACCAGCAAATGATTCCCAAGTCATGAGGTAAGTGCCTTTGGGTGAAAACTGAAGGGTAATAACCCTCGGCTTGTCAATTTCAGCTAAAACCTCCCAGCTGGAGGTTGAAACTATTGTCACCCTGAAATTAAAAAATAATCAATAATTAAGGCATTGATGTTATAGTTTTTCATAAAATTGAAACGTTCCCCAATCGTTTATAGATAGAGGATTTCGTGACAAACTTTCTATTTAAAATGTACATAATTTACTAGAACTTTTTAATTAATTATCCACGTATCTAGTTGTTGCATATAAATCAATTTATTTAAACAATATTAATAAGACTATTTTGTTAAAAACTACACCTAAAAAAGGTTGCATAATGAACTGCAGTAATTACAGAATTATTTCTCTTCTTTGCATATCCCTAAAATACTATTCTGTATAATTAAAAATAGGCTAAGAAATAAAATTGACCATTACGTTGACAAAGATCAATTTGGATTTCCATTCAGAAGATGAACAAAAGAAGCAATTCTATAGCACTAAGAATTATGAGGAGACATAAATAAAAAAAAACAGCAGAAGCATTTAGATCTGGAAAAAGCATTAGATACTGTTAACTGAAAACTGATGTTTGACAGCATGCGTAAAATAGGAATAGATTGGAAAGAAAGAAGGTTAATTTGGAATATTTACAAAAATCAGACTACACAAATCATTTTAATGAATGTGAAAGGAAAGCTAGAATTAAGAAAAATTTATAACATATTTTCAGACAACTTTAGATTTTTATTTGAAGTAGTTTAGCACATTTCTTTTAAGTGCCATAAAATGGTTATTATAACTTTATAATTGACCATTATTCTAGCTTCTATATAGTACAACTAGAATATGTTCCTAGAGTACTTCTGGACTTGGGGATGAAGAAATAGCTGTAGCCTATGGAGAGAGTTATGTATACTGAACTTCTTGTAGAAAGTGATTCTGATCTTAATGTGGAAGAGAATCGCTAAATCAATATTTTTTTTTTCTTTTAATTTTTATTTTGTGCACTAGCCAGGCACAGGGGACTTTATTGTTTGTATGTTCCATACAAAGTGCTTAGCATATAAATACCGAATAAATATTGGCAGGGTTTGAAAGGTTGAAAAGAGAGCTCTTGTTCATTGCTAAAGATAAAACAACGAAATAGAAAATATATTTGAACTGAAAATAAAAATAAAATTTACTACTACAACCCCAGTGGTTTAAAATGTATTAACATGGAAATGATTGATATTATACGTGTTTGAACACCCCAAAATATGTATAAGACTACGTAGAACAAATATTTTGGCACTATTGGGTAAGCTGTATTTGTTTAGCTAAACTGATGTAATGGAAATATGGATGACAGCTGGAACATAATTAAAAATTGCAATAAAAACTGAAGGAAGAAACGACCCTCTGACTACAGTGTCTCAATGATACATAAAATATATAACAAATGCTTTTGCTATCAGTAATATAAAAGGTTACTTTTAAAGTATTAGTATTCATACAATTGATTTTCCAGTCCTAAGAACATATGGAAACACTATGCACAAGTTTACTCGTAAACTACAAAGATACAATTTGGAATTTTCTATAAATATATTAAAGAAAAAAAGACCTTAAGTTAAATATCCCAAAAATGTATGCTTTATCTATATGACTGTATTCAACCGAGAGACATGTTTTGAGAATGGCCACATTGCATTTGAGAATATTGAATTGGAAAATATTATATGGTGAAACATGGTAGGTCTTTTGTTTTATGGTAGTTCAATTTGTCAACATATTTACAGTGACATATAAAATATGTTTCTTAAATTGAGGCTATTGTATGGATATCATACATAGGTATCCCAAAAACTTATGTTTGTCTACCCATGAACTATTAGGAAAACAAGAAACCATGTAAGTATGAATTATTTAAGAAGTGTCAGAATGATTCTCTGTCTGAAAAAACAAAGTTTTAACAAAATGTATTCTGAAGTGTATGTATGCCATGCACATGACAACTAAATGATAGTCATTCACATCTTAGGATTAGAAAATATAATCATAATCATTGTTGCAAAGTTGTATGATGTTTAACAATCGCAAGGAAGAAAGTAAATTTAAGATCGATACCAAATAATTGAAAATTATATAAATCAATCAATTTAATGTCAATTCAAATTTAGATGAACATATAATTTTATATGTTCCTGAAAGTAATTTCTGAACTTCAAAAAATAAGAAATGTTTATATTTACTCACTTTTTCCCATTTGCCCAGGCAAAGTATTCACCTCTAGGGCTGAAGAGCATGCATTTACATGACTTGCTGTCTTCCCTTTTAAATCCAGAGACAAGATCATAGTGTGGTGGGCCATGGTGTATGGAAATTCCTGTTGATCCACGAACTAGAAAACAATAACCAATGTATAACCTTCATAACCTCCAGTCTCATTATCATTAACATATCATTCTGAAGTTTTCATCCAATATGGAAGCATTTGAATAAAGTACTTTCTAACTTCAGAGTGGCCAAATGAAATATGACACCAAAAATGAAAGTTGGGCTGTTGATTAAAAACTCTAAAGGAATGGCCTAATTTCATAACATGCGATAAAATAAAAATACATCCCGAAAAATGTTTAAAACAAAGTCCAACATTCCTCAGGTTCGAAAAAAATCAAGCACATTTTTGACACCGAAACCAAATTAGATTACAGATATTTTAAATAAAAATATGTTCATTAAATGCTTGCCGAAATAGGAATGACAAGCAAAGCCCAGCATTAAACTACTATTTGTAAGATGAGACATGTAAATGGAATGATAGTGCTGTCAAACTTACAGGCAAGGACTGGAGAGAGAGCCATATTACAGGGTTATATTATTGCAAAGAGTACCTACCTGCAACTACAGGAGCAGCTGACGCCATGTTACTGATAACAGGGAGCCATGTGCACCTACTTCAAGAACAATTAACCCAACATCATAAATTATACGTCTTCCTTTTCATTCTGGAGATGTCACAAGATTTAACTATCCATCCATAACTGAGTTATGCCAACATTGTTTAAACAACATTTCGAAAACAAAATTCAGTCCTCTAAAGGCGCCATTTTCAAATGCTCATCTGTGCAACATATTGCTTTAAAAACAAATCTTTCTCGACCAATAGCTCAGAAAGTTTGGTTAACAATTAATATTAATTGAATTATAAAGATTTAAAGTATTTAGTCAAGAAATAGAAGTACGGTGAGTAAGAATAAATAAATCGTTCAGTAATCTGACACTCAGTAATTGTCTTAGACCATAAAATAATTGTATTACAAGAATGCGGCTTTTTGAATCTACATATTATTGTATAAGTATATGAATATATTAACTGTACATATATATTCGTATATGTACTTAGCGCGTGGCTCGAGATCGTCATGTGGCTAAGGAGAAAATCTTATAGCAGAATTTCCTTAAGGGAATCAGCTTTGAGGTTGTATTCATTTTCTGCAATTTTTAGTCAATCCTACCCTTGGCCCTCCAAAGATTTTGAACTTTTAAATTTTGTTAAAAACACAAAACAGACTGATATTTCGGGATATTGTTGCATCAAAAAGAAAGTGCCTTAGGACCTGAGCCTACCAACTAGCTAAAGGTAAAAAGTCCGTCACGCAGGGGCTGCGTTAACTAAGCAGATTTCCCAAGTGCGTCACGTTTTTGCATTCATCTCAAAAATTAAAAGTTCAATGAGAACAATATTTGTTATTTAAGCTTCAACTAAAATGCTTCATAAGATAATACAATATTGTTAATATGAGATGAGAGGGGGTTTACTGAAGACTTGAGGAAAATTGTGACCGCTAGAACGGTAACAGACAAATATATATATATATATATATATATATACACAGTTTTGAAAAGACCTCATTTTCGTCATCTCCTGGGTAGGATTTATGGGCATTTGAAGAAAAATTTCGAAAATCGCGTCATGAGTACGACCTCAATAACTGATTTCCCTTAACGGAAATCTGCTAAAACACAAATATTTCGGTTAATATTAAAGATAGAAAAAATGTGTATATAGGAACACATTTGTATAGGAAATTAAATTTTCCAGCAGATGAGTTCTGTACAATTTTTCCATCCGACGCATAATAACGAAGACATTTAGAATTTTCGAAACCCCCCCTCTAAACCCCCACCCACTGGTCCGATTTTTTATCGTTATTTTTACATGAAATGTTTAAATAAGGAGTTTTGTGACGATTAATAAAAATTGCGACCGATAGAGCAGTAACAGACGAATATATGCATCTTTATGTATAATTTTGAACGGACCCCATTTTTTCAGTCAATGGACATTTGAAGGTATTTGTCAAAAATCGCATCATGAGCACAACTTCAATAGCTGATTACCCTTAAGGGAAATCTGCTAAAAGCTCAGATAGCAGAGAGAAGCAAGAGCGTGCGCGCGCGCTTGTGTTTGTGTGTGGGCGCTCAAGAATGAGTTTTCCATGCTTGTTAACAATTAATATGGTTTCTAGTTAACGTTGTAAATAATATAGTATCGTGGCAGCAATATTCATATCCATGAATTGAGAAATACTGTAGATATTCGAAGTCTTTTGACCATTGCACCCACAGATTCTGCAACCGGAGAACTCCAGAGTCTCTTTCAATGCCACCGAGACTCATTTAATTCACAATTTTCTGCTCGAAACCTGTTCATCTTCTTCGCACTTCAAATTTATCGTTAGCAGAAACTGGTGCTGATCTGGCGGTTACATGGCAAGGTTTCCGTTGGCTATCCACCGAAGAAGCATTCAAGACATTTGTTGCATCATGAAATTAGTACGATTAAGTCCTTGTACTTTGGTGAGCAAGTGCTCCGGGCAGTTACTGTAGTAATATTCTATATTACTTTCACAGCGCTAACGAGGAAATATACTATTTCCACGATGTCGTTTCTCTTAGTTTTGGAAGATGTAGCTGGTTTGCTAACATTGAAACACTCCTGCCATTAACTCAAGACCTGTGTCATTCTTACAAGCGAAGACTACTAATCTAGTAACAGCAGTCAGTGGTTGTCAAGTCACCTTCTCACTGATAGTCGAATGATGATTATAATTGTAGCATTAGGAGACGAAATAACAAAAAAAAAATAACAAAAAAATAACAAAAAAAAAACTGCCGTCTTTCCTTATGATCGCATGCAAGTAGCTCTGAAGATGGAGACAATAGTCTTCGAAAGCGCTTAGTGCTGAAATAAAAATTTGTGAAGAACTGGTCGTCATATTCTCTCTCCAAGTTTAAAAAAAAAACAAAAAAAAAACTGTTCATTAAGGAAGTGTATTTGTTTCTTATTTAATTACTACAAACTTTCACATATTACATATATGTAATATGTGAAAATGATATTTCATATGATAATTTAATATGTGGAAGTGAGGGATATTTCATATGATATCCCTATTTAAAAACGACTGCCCCTAACAAATATAAAAGCTAATAATAACTATTGGAGCAAAATTCACTTCTGATGATGAATCCGTCTAGCATAACTATATTGGACAAACATTTTGTTGTTTTAACATTTTCTTGCTGCACTTGCTCGTTAATTTTTTTTTTTAAATGTAATGAAACAGCTTGTTTAAATAAACAAAAATTGCAACCGCTACAGCGGTAGCAGTTTAATTTTGAACGGACCTCATTTTCGTCATCTCATAGGTAGGACCGATGTATATTTGATGAAATTTTTCGTCATAAGTACAACCTCATCAGCTGATTTTCTTGTAAGTGGGATCATTAAACGGTAATAAACTTAAAATGTACAAATTTCATATACAAGACTGGACCATATATTCCCTATTTCTAAGCCTCGCAGAGCTAAATTCCGAAAAAAAAGAAGAAAAAAATATTTGGTATTTATGATTCTAATAACGTGGTTCATTACATGAAAACATATTGTTAGTTCGACACGAGTAGGAAAGAGGGTTTACTCTGGGCTGATCGTTACGAAACCCGATATTTAAAAGTTTTATCAAAAAATGAAGATCAATTTCGTTAATGGCTAAAATCGGACCATTGGGAGTGTCGGGGGGCGTTAGAGGGGGAGAATTTTCAAAACTCGAAATATCTCTGTTGTTATGCGTCGGATCGAAAAATTGCACAGTATCAATCTTATGGCAAATACATAATTCTATAAATGTTATTACATACATGTTTTCGCTATATCGAATATTAACCGAGATAGTTCCATATTTTAGTTTTTGGTCATAATCAAATCCTCACTCTTACTCATATGATATGAACCATATAAGCTGTTATATCATGAGTCCCTTCATCCCAAGGTTAAATAGATATGGTTTTCATTGAAGTATTGCTTTGTGAGACACATGCAAAAACTTCAAATCTTTTTCGAAAATAACATCATGATTAGCTCAGATAACTGAAAGAAGCAAGAGATGTGCGCACGCTTGTGTTTGTGTGTGGGCGGGGTAATTAAACGGCAATACACTTAAAATGTACAAATTTCATACTCAAGACTTGAAATTAGACGGTAATGTTTAAAAATAAGAAAACTGCCTAAACCATGTTGTAAAATAACATTTTATTTGCTTTGTAGAGTAGTAGTTTACATTTTTTGGTATAACCTAAATATAATTCGGACAGACAAGCTTTCTAGCTAATAGCTAGATATAAAGGAAACATTTCGAGTGCAGTTTGGATAAGAGATAGTTAAGTTTCATTTAGTGGGGGGGCCTCGGAGAGTCCAGACCGTTAATAGCATTTTATCCGGTCGTTCCTGAGTTTCACACCATCAGGAGGTACCAAAGAGGTAGATGAGGAAATGGTTCGCTCAGGATCGATTTAATAGTCTCTGCATTATTCTGTTTCCACCATGAGAACTACCGTGTGTGTCTCTCCGGGTTCTCATGGAGTTCAGCAGAGGGAGCCGTTATCGGACCCATTCCAGACCATTATCGCATTAATTAGACCATTCCAACAGGAGCGCTTAGCCCATTCGGCCATGAGTTTTCCGGGCAGCACTACTCTAGCATAGGCAACGTTTATAGCTATCGTGGACCCGTGTCACACGCCAAGTCACGCGATTGATTTCATTCATCGGGGGTCAGGAGGACATCATGAATGAAAGACCTTGATCATGATAGATGTTGATGCCTTCTGAAGACATATGTATATATTGTGCATAAAAGCACATGGACACAAAGTATATAAGTTGCACACCATTTATCATGTTATGTTTACAATTAAGTAATTTGTAATAGAATAGAGACTTTCTACTTTTAACAACAATCCTTATATTAACATCATGTTTTCTCATATATCTCTCAACCTACAACACACGTGATCTCCCAAACATATGAATAACAAAACATTTGATCTCCAACATCTCCCCCCTTAGATGATCCCCTTCTTCTGCCAGGACCTTCCTTTTCCTTAGCTGATCCGCGTGTTTCTTCATGAGCCTTCCTTCTACTTCAATCAGCCAAGTGTTCTGTCCGAGAATCTTCCGGATCACACCGGGCTTCTCGAACGCCTTCCCTTGCCTGTAGTCTAGCGCGTGGACTAACTCCTTCGTCATGAAATATTTTAAGGCATTTGGTCTTCCTTCTTCCACCGATTTCCTCTTGTTCTCTTTCGTATTCTTGTATGGTTCTTTTAGCAGATTTCCCTTCAGGGAAATCAGCTATTGAGGTTGTACTCATGACGCGATTTTCGAAATTTTTCTTCATATGTCCATCGATCCTACCCAGGAGATGACGAAAATGAGGTCCGTTCAAAACTGTATATATATATATATATATATATTTATATATATATTATATATAATATATATTTGTCCTGTTACCACTCTAGCGGTGTCGCAAATATCAATTATTTTTAATCGATTTACCACCAAACTCGATATTTAGTCCGTTTTATGCTTAAAAAGATAAAAGATCAAGTTTCGATTTAAACAGCTGAAATCGGACCCAGTAGAGGGGGGGGGGTTTTTACGCGAGGAAGAGTTTTTTGAAAATTCGAAATATCCATCTCCGTTTACCATAACGATCAAAAAATCGTATATCGAAACAAATCTATAGTTATAGAATTGCAATCTTATTGCAAAATTGGAATTTAATACTAAATATTGTTTCTATACATTTATTCTTCTCTATATCTTCAATATTAACCGAGATATTTGCATGTCATTTGTATTGTGCTCATTATGTGGTGGGAGCACAGGAGTTCGTCAGGCTATGTTCGGAAAAATTCCGCCGAGAGATGCCGAGAGGGCGAGGCCGTTTGTTTTCGTCAACTAATCGTCCCACGTGAATAGGTTTAGAGTATGTCATTATTAGTAACTAACTGTTGTTATTAAAGCAGTTTTCTCTATTCTCTATTTAAAAACTTTGTACGTGAGGGAAATCTGCTTAGTTTACGCAGCCCCTGCGTGACGGACTTTTTGTTCTGGACATAGAAAATCCATCAGACATCTGAGTCTCCTCTCCATAAATATTTCAGCTGGAGAATATACATTGTGCTGTGCACGCGTGGATTCTTATCCTTCGTAGCGTTGGCACTGTTATGTTTACAATTAACTTATTTGTAATAGAATAGACACTTTATACTTTTAACAAAAATCCTTATATTAACATCATGTTTTCTCATCATCATGTTCTCTCAACCTACAACACATATGATCTCCCTAACATATAAACAACAACACATCCGATCTACAACATATCAACAATTAGAACCTTCATAAATTAACCACGTAGAGAACTTTCTGAAATTTGGTTTCAACAGTCACTCATCACTCGTACTTAACAGCGAAGCAAAGCTCTCCCTTGTGCCTGATTCTCAAAGACAATGAGATCCTCATACCATGTCCAAAAGTTTTTTAGCAGATTTCCCCTTAAGGGACGCGATTTTCGAAAAATTTCTTCAAATGTCCACCGATCCTACCAGGGATGATGACGAAAATGAGGTCCGTTTCAAGAAATTATTATTTTTATTATATATATATATATATATAGATATATATATATTATATATAATATGCTATATATATATATATATATATTTTATTTGTTGTTAAACACTCTAGCGGTCGCAAATTTTTCGTTTTGATTGATCGTTACCTAAAAACTCGATATTTAAAAATCGTTTCATTAAAAATAAAGATCAAGTTTTGTTAAAATGGCTGATCATCGGACTAGTGCCGTGAAGTGGGGCGGCGGGGGTGTTTAGTTTGAGAGGGGAGGAATTTTCGAAAATTCGCGATTATATCTCCGTTACATATACGTGTCGGATTCGAAAACATATATATATCTCATCATTCGCGCATTGCAAATTAAATTTACTATAAATAGTGCTATCCCACTTTTATCTTCTGTATCTTGTGAAATATTCAAACCGATGATGATTTGCATTTTTACCTGGTTTCCCAGCTTCTGACTCGGCCTAACTTCGGTGTCTAGACTACCGTGAGTTTCCGACCAAGAGCTAGTTTACGGGCCGTTCCAGTAACTGTTCGGCTCTCTATTCTGGATAAATTTCTAAGACTAATTGTAAAGCTTCACGTGGAAAATCTGCTTAATTTACGCAGCCCCTGCGTGACGGACTTTTTTCGATACACAACACTTCCCATTCGGTTTCGGACATAACAGATTATAAATAAATAAGTATGACCTGAGTGCAGATCTTGTTTGCAGAAGCAGAGAGTGAAAAGGTTGGGATACTGATATAGGCCAAAATTGGAAAAACGGAGGAGAGGAGGGTGTAGACGAGGGGAGAGGAGAGAGGACGGGAGGGAAAATTAGACAATATAGAGCCTTATAACCTGGCTGGTGAATCTCGTACAAAGATAGACACTTATGGCACTATGCTACCTATAAAATTCTTTAAAAAAATAAATAAATGTCACGCAGGGAATTACTAACTACTAACTAAGCACATTTCCCTCATGAAGTTTAACAATAGATAAATCTACATAATGGTAACTCAATAGCACCGTCAATAACAACTGAACAAATGGTAATAAGAAACCTCCCGACTGAAAATGTCTGAAAAGTAAACAAACAGGTGTGCCAACTTTTCACCGGAAAGAAAACACAATTATTGAAATATAACATATTAATTTTATTAAAAACTATATCTAGTATTGTAATTTATATTGTATTAGAATAATTTTTATCGCAATCAATCAAATTTTAGTAGCCCAAGAACTTAAGAAGGGTAATCCAAGAACTTAAGAAGAGGTGGGGGGGGGGAGGGGGGGGGGGATAACCATAACAACATATTACTGCAATTACTATGAATCGTATATATGATGAAAGCAGAACACAATATAGTATTAATCGATCTGTAAGCTCTTCAATTTACTCAAATAAAAAACAATTATATTGGATTTCTAATCTTCGAATAATGTGGTTTATTACATAACAGTTGTATTTTTTATGTAAACATGAGTAGAAGTAGGGGTGTGGTTTCTGTGAACTGAATGCTGCTGTAGAAAACTAAAAAATGAATGGAAATGAATATCTTGGTTAATATTCAAGATAGAGAATAAATGTATATAATAATATTTATAGTACATTTAATTTTCAATAACCTTTGTTCTATACCATTTTTCGATCGGACGTATAGTAATGGAGATATTTCGAATATTCGAAACCACCCCCCCTCGCACTTGTCCGATTTCAACCAAGAACTTGATCTTTCTTTTTACATAAAACGATTAAGTATCGAGTTTGGTAACGAACAAACAAAAATTGCGACCTCTAGAGTGTTAACGGATAAATATATATAATTTGGAACGGACCTCACTTTTGGCATCTTCTGGGTAGGATTGATGGACATTTGAAGAAATGTTTCGAAAGCCCGTCTTGAGTATGACCTCAATAGCTGATTTCCCTTAAACGAAATCTGCTAACAGAGATGAGATGAAGCGAAAATGTGGTAAAGGTTATGTTAAACATATGTTCGTTTGGTAAAGGTTATGTTACACATATGTTCGTTTGGTAAAGGTTATGTTAAACATATGTTAGTTTGGTAAAGGTTATGTTTAACCATAAAAGTTCGTTTGGTAAAGAATTATGTTTAAACATTATGCTTCCGTTTGGTAAAGGTTTATGTTAAACATTTGTTCGTTTGGAAAAGATTATGTTAAACATAATGTTTTCGTGTTGTAAAGGTCATGTTAAACATATGTTCGTTTTATCTTTTCATTAGTGGTGTCAGTTAAATAATAGTGTTCTTGGTAAGTGGCAGCACCACGGTGATGATATTTTACAGAAAATCTCATGATACGCACAGTGGTGGGGTATTGATTTTTGTTATCAATACGTGAAAGAAATGATTATTGAGAAATGTGGAAACACCAATGTTATTGTCTAAGGCTCTGAAGCGTTTGAAGGGAATGGCCATCAGACTAGAGACTTGTAAGGTAAATGAACTAACTTAGGTGAGGACGCAATAATTTCAATATATCGAACAGTCCCCTTGTCTTTCGCTCCAGCTCAATAAGAATATCTTTTTGAAGGATGGACAAGTATAAATACTGAACAGCCCTTCTCAATTGGGAACCACCGCGATGTCGAGCGGCTCATAAATACTCCTGGTCACAAAGCCGGACTGTTAACGGTATAGTGGCGCCATGTTTACATTTTTGTTACCAAACTCCATATTTAAACGTTATGTATAAATGTCAAGTTCTTAAATCGCGAAAACTGTACAAGGGGAATGATGATTCGGAGTAGATTTTAAATAAATAATTTTTTAAATATCTACGTTTTTGAAAGTCTGTTACCGCGCTAGCAATAGCAATTGTTTATCGTTACCAAACTCGGTATTTAAGCGTTTTATGTAAAACTAAATATCAAGTTCGTTAACGGCTGAAATCGGACCAGTGGGGGGGGGGGGGTGGGGGGGGGGGGGGGGGGGGGGTAGGTGGAAAATTTCAATAATTAAAAATATTTCCGTTATTATAAGTCGGATCGAAAAAATGTATTGAATCAATCTCATGACAAATTGCATTTACTATAAATATTGTTTTATATATATATATATATTCCCTATTATTATTGAATATTAACCGAGATATTTGCATTTTTCAGATTTCAGCCTTCAGCAAACCCCCACTTCTACTCAAACTCACTTTGTTAAATAAACAATACTCTGTTATATAATAAACCACATCATTCGAAGCTTAAATACCAAAAATTGTTTGCAAGAGACCTTTATTATACGAGATACATGCAAATACGTTCTGGTGCCCCTCCCCCCAATCTTAGGTTTTGGGATTACTAAAGTTTGATCGATTTAGATAACAATTATTCTAATTCATTATAAATTACACTACTAGATATAGTAGTTTTCAATCAAATTAATACGTTATATTCAAATATATTACAATAATTGTTATTTCTTTCCGGTAAGAAGTTGTCAGAACTGTTTGTTTACAATTCAGATGTTTTCCTCGGGGGGTTTCTTACTATCGTTTGTCTTTATTCATTTAATATTCACGGTGGTGTTGTGTTACCGGTAGATTTATCTATTGTTAAAATTCACGCGGGAAATCTGCTTTGCTTACGCAGTCCCAAAATACGACTTCTATTTTTTTCAGTCTTCAGTTAAATTTCAGCTAACGTTTCGCTGAACTTATCTTGTTCAGTTTAAATTTCAAGACTTTGTTTACGTAGACGTTTTATTACGGGACAACTGGAGAATCGAATGTGTGAAGACGACTCCACCGTGTAATCTACTATTACCATACACTACTACGGCTAATTGGGTGGAGTTATCTATAGGTCATCGCCTTTTTTTGTTGTTATGGTATGACTAAGGATAGTTATTTTTCACTGGATAAATTCATTTTATGCTCATAGGGGAATCGAATCCACAATTCTGCTCAACATTTACTAAGTAAACTGAAGTCTCCATAAATTAATACTTGTTAGTTCGAAAAGATTTTACGGTCATCTGAGTAAGTTTATTGTAAATTGCCTCGAAATAACCCGTGGAAGCTCTTCTTGCGTGAACATCCACAATTTCTGAAGACCATGTATGCAAAGGTTTTAATTATTTTGGAACAAAGTATACTAAGCAAAAAGTATTCTTAATATTTTTATTAATAGGATTTCCACAGGTCCGTGGACTCAAAAAAGGCTAATCAAATCTTGGGGAAGTTCAATATATGCTGAGGAAAGGAACCAAATAAATACACCAAGAACACGGTTATTAAAGGAAAAAGTCCGTCACGCAGGGGCTGCGTAAACTAAGCAGATTTCCCTCGTGAAGTTTAGGAATAGAGAAATATACATACTGGTAACACATCACCACCATGAATAAATACAAACGGAAATAAGAAATGTTTCATCCAATTTCAATAAACTGCCGACAGGGAGCGTTTAGGTTAGAAATTTAAAACAAACGGAGTCTTGCCGCCTCACACCGGAAGGACAAGAAAGAAAACAATTACTGAAATATAATCAGAAATATAACATATTAATTTTATTGAGAACTTAATTTTACTATTTCCACTAGTCCGAGACCTCCTAGTACTACACTGGAGATCTTAATAATGAGTCAGAATAATTGTTTTAATCTCAATCAATCAAATTTTAGTAGTCCAAATAACCTTAAGACGGGGGGGGGGATCACCAGAAAATATTTGCATGTATCTCGTATAATAAAGGTGTCTTCAATACAATTTTTGGAATTTAAACTTCGAATAATGTAATTTATTATGTAGCAGAGTATTGTTTATGTAACATGAGTAGAAGTGGCGGTTTTGCTTTATTGGCTGAAAACTAAAAAAAATGCAAATATCTCGGTTAATACTTCAATATATTGAATAAAAGTATATAACACATAGTTTATTATGCTTAAAATTTAATTTTCAATAAGAATAATTCTATACAATTTTTCGATCCGACCTATGGTAACGGAGATATTTCAAATTTTCGAAAATCCTCTCCTCTAAACCCCCCCCTCCCCCTTGACCGATTTCAGCCATTAACAAATATGATCTTTCTTTTTACATAAAACTACTAAATATCGAGTTTGGTAACGATTAAACAATAATTGCGACCGCTAGAGCGGTAACAGACAAATATATAGATAGATAGATACAGTTTTGAACGGACCTCATTTTCGTCATCTCCTGGGTAGGATCGATGGACATTTGAAGAAAAATTTCGAAAATCGCGTCGTGAGTACAACCTCAATAGCTGATTTCCCTTAAGGGAAATCTGCTAAAACGAAAGCTCACCGTCTGAAGAAATAATTAAAAGGAAATTGGCGATTATCAATATGTGTATTTTGTCTCTGGTTAATTTATTCAACTCCATGTAATGTTTGACGTCTAATAAAAGGAAAGTTTTAGAGCTGGTTCAAAGTATTGTTCAATGATTGATTCTGATCTACAAGACGCCCAATAGTATCAATTAAGAGATTTGGAGGAATGGTAACCTTCTTAATAGTTCAACATCTGAAAGGTAAATGAAGAACTTTTACCCAACTTCTTTTAACATGGCTGTTGTCGAGGTTTCGATTTGTCAGTCCTAGAGTATTCAACTTTAAATGTGGAAGGATCTGAGAAAGAGCTTTCTTCTTCACAGTCAAAGGCTCCCAAATCATTTAAACATTCTTGCATAATGACGTTCAACCCCTCAGTCCGTAGTAAACTCCTCAACTGTGAATACCGCGGTTATTATACGACCATAAGTTCAAGACGTGAAAGTTGCCCAAATTATACATCTTTCTTTATATCCTTGCTGCAAATATTCTCGGGAGTGCATAATTCTCAACAAGTGTATAATAGGCCAATCGGCCTCATCCTTTACGACCACTTTCGTGCAAAGCCTTTAAAAGCCGTCGTCGTCTCGGGTAACACCTAATTGTCTATAGAAAGTGCTAGAGTCGGAAGAAGATGGAGTTCCGTGGCGGTCAGTGTGTCACTAGGCGGAAGACGTACCGCGGCACGAAGGCAGACATTTAACGTGGTTCTCATGGAAATTGGACTTCACGGCATGCATTATCCCGTCGACGAGGATTCAGCCACTAGACATTATCTCTCATCCTATTTTCATTTCTCATTGTCTTTGTTTACGAATTCCCACAATACAGTGGCAGGATTCGCTCGTTGGCGTTGTGCTCGTATCAAGATGATAACCATTCGAACCCCGAAAGTGTCACGCACTACATTTTCTTTCCCAGTGACTTAAAGGGGATTTCGCTGGAGGATATTCTATTAATTCTCCCTGTTTTAAACATATTTTCAGGCAATTACGGGTCTGCTTGAATAAAGAAATGTCGTATTTTCATCGAGGATTCCACAATCGCAGAAGGCAGCGTAATCCATTATAGCAGATTTCTCACAATGGAAATCGGCTATAGAGACTGTACTCACTATTTTCGATTTGTACAAATCTCCATCGACCCCGCCTAGGAGGTGACCAAAATAATGTTTCTTCAAATACATATATATGTATTCTCTGTCCACTCCTTCTGGATCAAATCACTTTACTCAAAAACAAGTCCCCTGTTCAGAAAACGGAATTTACAAAATACATTGCATAATATGAGCTGAACCCTTACATAAAATAACAATTGACATGCCGATTTAAACACAATCCACCTATACTACTAATTATTTCTTCCACCCCAGTATGAACGGAAGCTATGTAAACAGAAATTAAAAGGTCGCTGTACATGATGTTTTTTGATGACCCAGCTACTAAGTCAGGTTATTTGAAATGGAGGGTTACTGAAGGCTGAAAATATAAAACTACAAATAACCCCCCCCCCCAATATACAGTATTAATATTAACATGGGAGAAATAAATACCCGGATTTGAGATGATCGACACAAAACAATGTCAAATATCTCGTCAAACCAAATCTTTCCAGCTCGTCGTTGGAAATTTCGCCAATCCAATATTTTACGCAAGCTCAGAAGGAAAAGTAAGGGATTTATCCCTTTTGCGAGCAAAAGAATACCGTTCTGGAATCTCCCCCCATTCAGATTTTGGTTAGTTTCGGTATGTACTTATATCGCATAACTCAAAAATGGCTGTCCTTAGAATACTGAAATTCCATATTTGGGTTTACGTGTTGCGTACATCTCCTTTTGATCGAAATCGACTGAGGGGAAAGCGGGTGGGGTTAGTTGGGGAGGAATTTCTTCACACCTATGGGGATTTTTACTAGACATTTTTTGTCTTTTATAAAAAGATCTATGAATGTGAATATCATTTTTTTTATCTGATGCTTTGTGACTGAGAAACCGAAGATCACTTTCAAATGAAATACAACCAAACATTTTGTTTATTTAATTTAATAGGAGTACAAGAAATTAATGTGGTATACACTGAAGAATATTAAGTTTCTGGCAGTGCGTGTCTTATGTTCTGCATTGTAGCCAACTCAAGAAGAACATAGCAGGATAAGTCTTATTAGGAAACTTAAAGACCATGTTTTGTCGTATGCTCCATTTTCAAGCTGAAATTGTCGTTCAAGGATGTTCCGGAGAGATGGAAAGTGAGTTCCAGACTGGTTGGCTGTAGTTCAGAGGAAGTAATCCAATAGCTAATGCTGCGACTTTGACGAAATGCTGAACAGAAGAAAAAAAGGACCGTTAATATGGTACAGAAAATCAGCGATAACTGGCAGCAGCATCAGAACTACGTTCCAACCTTCCCTCCGAGTTTGAGAGTCCTTGCACAACTTGAATAAGTACAACTTGCCCTACACGTAACCACGGCAGACTTTTTCCCGCACCCATTCTGAAACAAAATCACCAAATTGTGAACGAAACCACCATGAACAGATTTCCTATTGTTTCAGATACCAAGAGGATAGAGACAAACAGTTGTTGCTCTTCAACCCTTATGCATATCGCAACACATTAGAAAAATCTTGCTCAGACTGTTTTGACATTCAGCAAGACCATCGTGATATTGTGTCCTGCATTCCTCCAATACATTACAGCTTTCTACGAAGTATATAAATGATAATAACTAACCGGGCAAAGAAAGGTTCTCCAGTGACTTATGAGAGGGCTCCAAATATCCGTAGCCAGTAGACCGTACAGAACAGTCTAATCCCTCGCCTTGCCTCAAATGGAACCGTAGGTCCGTTATAAGAACCAAATACAATTATATTCGTTGTCTGATTGTATAAATTGTAGAATCGGCAGTGCGTATCAAACGGTGGTTCCGATTGGGCCTGGAGATATGGCGCTGGTAGGCACGAGCAACACAGCTTAAGTCTTTATTTATCAAAGAAGATTAATTTCTCCCCCACATGGGAAACATGCTTTCTTCATGGTGTCACTGAAATACCGTACACTCTTAATTAATTGTAGAATAACTTCAGAAATAATACATGCATAATCCTTAATTAAAAAGAAACCACAGAGAGATAATGCGATACCATAACCTCCAAAGAATTCTACTAAAATACCGTGGTTTCCATTACAATCTGCTATGGTGATAAACTAAACGGTTAAGAGACATTTACACATAATTTGGTCAATGCTTAATAATATTTATCAACCATTTGTAAAAGCGGTTTCTTTGTGTCCTTAAAGATTCCGCTTTGTTCAATACATGTTGTGTTGGAGTTTTTGTCTCATTCGTTTCATTTCTAAGTTCACTCGCCATTAAAATATCTCATTCCTTTAAAGAGAATGTCCGAAATATTTATTTTAGGCTTCTCGAAATTCTTAAGTCCTGAGTGCTAATAAATTGTTCTATCTTTAGTAGTTTGGCGGGTTGTTGGTACATGAATGATTTATGACATTGTAAATGTTTATTGTAATGTAAGGGCATGGTTGTTTTGTACTGTAGGGCAAAACTGTGTACCTACTGCTGGAGGGTTATGGAATGTGAATGGTTTTCATTATACTATTACCTTGTGAGACATATGCAAATACGTCAAGTGAAGACATCATCAATTAAGATTTTCATTCATTACTCGATAATGTTTATTCGATCTATATCATACTCGATATTTAGCCGTTTCAGTCACCACTACAGAGCGTATTCGCTATTAGCTGAAATCGAGGTCAGAATAGTGAGTGATTAGAGGAGGTGTATTTTGAAAATTCAAAATATATCCGATATTATAAATCGGATTGTGAAATATTATATAACCAATCTTGTTAAGCTATTGATGTTCTACAATTCTTGTTCGATGCATTTTTTAGTAACTCATGTATTAAGTGAGTTATTCGTGCCTTCTTATTTATCTTTAGTAATCCCCCCGCCCACCTTCTACTCATGTTTTTTTGTTGTTTTTTTTTACATAGAAATAGTGAATATGCAGTGAGAGATCACAAGTGTGTTATACCATCACGTGGGAAATCTGCTAAATTTACGCAGTCCCTGGGGGACGGACTTTTTTTTATTAAAGTGCGTCTAATTGCTATTCTGTACTTAATTCTGAAAGTAATAGCTTTTTACCATGCCAATTAATGGTTAACATCGGTATACCGTTTGACAAGCGATACTCATAGCTTTAATAAGTAACTACAGTGGGTTTCAGGTTAGTCGTGTGAGTAGAGGAGCTGGTCTCAATTAGTAAACCTGGGGGCATGAATTCGATTCTTTGGATAGGAATTTATGAAATAACAAACTCATTCAAGAAATGATAGTAACCAGTAGATAACCAGCCCAGTCAGCTCCGTAGCACATTTGTACGTTGATAAATAAAAATAAGTACCTACAGTTATATTCGGATGTAAATGCCAAAGACAAAAGTCTGATCGAGAAATTTCTTTTCACACGATTGGATCTCATATTTATTTATCAATCATTTTTTACTTCCTTTCACCGAGTAAAGAAAGTATCGTTAGCAAGAAAATCTTTGGTTATGAGATTTAAACTGAATTATCAGTTTTGACCCTCCTTAAACTCATTTTGACTAGTTTTGGCACGACGTTTATATATTTGTACATTTCGAATTACTCAAAAACCGCTAGCCCTAAATGTTGAAATTTCACATGAATCTCATCTTTCGATAGAATTTAACTAAGAACAGGGGTTTAGAGAAAGACAAAATAAGAAATTTCAAATTTCTTGGAACGTATTAAAAATAATACAAATTCGTATAGAACCTTTTATCTTGAAAAGATCTTTAATCTATGAAATTTTTCGATCCGATAGCACGGAGATATCGTATATCATTTTCAAATGAATTAATGTAAAATTAAGAACAATCGAACATTTTGTTTATTAATTTAATAGTAGTGCCTACTTGCTCAATTTGTAACATCCCCTTGCCGATAAGATATATACTGACAGAATGGCGAAAACGTCAACACCAGGACTTCCCCTATGACTTACACGAAGTAAGTCATAGGGGAAGTATATCATTAAATATCATTAAATAGTATATCATTAAGTTTCATTAAATATGACTTACACACCCATACATTAACGACATATTCTCATACCTACACAAAGTTCAAATATATGACAAAATTTAACATACAAATTAAGCCTGTGTTGTGGAACAAGATTTCAAATTATATGCATTAATGGTATTAGATGTGTTTGTAAACATGTATATGTTTACTCTGAAGGAGGAAATTATGACAATCATTAGCCAAAGTACCGTTTTCAGCAATTCATTTCCTATTGATCATCACCACCAACCATGCTCATCACCATTTTTTAATTTATTTTATAGTTCACTTATAATATGTGTATACATTTCAATTTAGTTTTTGTCATTGCTTTGGGTTGTTGTTACTTGTTCTTAAGGTATTTGTTCTTAAGGTATTTGTTATTGTTACTTGTTGTTATCTCGTATCTATTTTACTATTGTTATTTAACTTTGTGCAATTTCTGACTTTTGAAAGGGCAAATCACCTTTGATGGGATGTCCATAAATAAATAAATAAAATAACAGTACTGCAAGACCACCACAATAGTGTGGTGTTTACATCAATTTTTTTTAATTTCCATCAGATGGCATCAATCAGAAGGCGGCTTCTGGAACTTTTTCCTCCAGCCCTTTCTAACTACCAGCAGAGCCGATGAAATAATAATTCAACGCTTAAACCGGCACGAATTTTCGTTCAGATTCCATTACTTTCTCCCGAATATCCTAACGACTTCCAGTCTCTTCGGAGGAAGCGGCGAGTGTGTCCGTCCCTAAGTAGGGTTCACCCCGGCACGACTGACGGACGAAAGTGAAGAATCTGGGGCTACTATGGGAGTATAAAGGAGCATAACAGCCGTGTGAAAGCTTCTCGCATCCCTCACTCTGTGTCACTGCGGCGGTAATGCTCGCCTTGACGGCCATACTTTTCTCCACAAGTCGTGGAGGTGTCTCACAAATAAAATCCTCCTGCTCCTCTTTGAAAAAGTGGCACAAAAATGATTTCCCTTTCAGAAAGCCGATGAAGCTGTGTGTCATAAGAACCGCAGAACTTGCGTGTCACTTGTATGCCATACACTTAAAATAGCCCTCTCCACTGTGGTGTGTGCGCTTAGAAGTGCGTGGAAATTTAAAATTGTTTTCCCTGAAATAGTTTGTTCTAGTTCTTAATATCACAAAATACTAGTGCAACAGGACCTTTTTGAGGACTAAAATGATTTTTTAGCTCATATTTTCTCAGAAACAACTGTAATTACCACTGACCCCCTTCCCTCCCAGCCCACACATATTCTTCCGTGTACATAAACAACTTAAAAATGAAGGTGAACTGAAGAATGAATAGTTTTTTCTTAGTAGTACATAAACTAGCTATGTTACCCGTAGTTGACCAGTTCTTATAAAAATGTTCAATTGTAAAAGATTAATAAAGTTTGGTTTAATTTATACCTTAAATAATGCCATTATCTTCTCAACTAACACTTATGTCTAAGTTGTGAAACATGCACAGGAAATGTACAGTCACTTATGAGTTGTATTGTAACTAACCTAAATAACTATAACTACCCTAACTACAATAACTACCCTTGCTGAAAAACCCCGTCACGCAGGGGCAGCGTAAACTAAACAGATTTTCCTCGTGAAGTTTAACAATAGGTAAATCTACAAACTGGTAAATCTGGCCCTTAATGAAAATCTGCTAAAAGTCAGCAGGTTTTCCAAATGTTAGTCAGCCCCCTCCTCTAAACCTTTCCTCCCCCGGTTATATTTCAGCCGTCAACGAACCTTATCTTTGGTCTTGCATGAAACGCTTATATATCAAATTTGGTAAAGATCAATTAACACACTCATGCTTAAAGACAAAGACAGACAGATTCACTTGTTCAACTTGTGACATCCCTTTGACAATAAGACATATACTGATAGAATGCCGAAAACGACAAAATCAGGACTTCCCCCATATCTTACAAGAACTATTGACGGAGGGTAGCCCATACAATAACAATATATTCTCATATCTACACAAAAGTTAAATAAATGACAAAATTTATCATACATGTGTGTGTCTATGTGTGTATATATATATATATATATCAACAGCCACCCTTAAGGAGGACATTACCACAATCATTAGCAAATGTACCATTTCTGGTGCTCAATTCCCATTAATCATTCATCAACTATGATTATCACATCTTTATTTTTTTGAAGCTTTGGCCTTAATCTCACATGGTAAACCTAGAGTGGCGAGTTCGATTCCCGCATGGGCAATAGGAATTTAATTAGTGACGAACTCATTAAATTAAATCCTTATTCCCACTCTAGCTAGAAAAGGTTTGAAACCTGTAGATAACCCGCCCCAAGTAGCCACAGCAGCAAAAAAGTGCACGTTAATAAATAATAATATTTTTTTCTAGAATTGACAGCTGTTTCTGATTATAATTACTCGAATTTTGTGATATGCCCATTTATAAAATGGTTATTTATAACTTTTATTATTTGAGATTGTTCAGTTTTTTTACTTTTTAAAGGGCAA
The DNA here is from genome assembly GCA_019009955.1 of Riptortus pedestris. Classification (NCBI taxonomy): domain Eukaryota; kingdom Metazoa; phylum Arthropoda; class Insecta; order Hemiptera; family Alydidae; genus Riptortus; species Riptortus pedestris. The sequence goes on from CM032228.1 coordinate 45,175,914, forward strand.
ATCACCTTCGATACGATGTACATAAATAAATGGTAACGATCAAATAAAAATTGCTACCCCTAGAGCGGTAACACGCAAGTATGTGCATATATATAAAGTTCTGACGGTCCTCATTTTCGATATCTCCTAGTTAGGTTCGACGGACATTTGAGGACATTTTTTGTAAATCGCGTCATGTGTACAACCTGGGTAGGTGATTTTCCTTAAGGGAAAACTGCTAAAAACCCACCAATATTTATATTTTAATAGAGCACTGACAGGAGGGCTTAAGGCTAATAAGTGGTTTAACCAGGCTTGTCGAGAGGCTAAATTAAGAAGTCATTGACATTACTTCGAAAATATTATACAGAGTAAAATAAAAAAGCTTGTATAAAATCTAGAAATACATATTAATATTAGAGTATATTAACAAGCAGATTAATGAAATTTTATGTTCTTGTTTATTTTTATTTTATTTTCTTTCTTTCTATTTCTTTATTTTTATTTTTGTTTCTATTAATTTAAGATTACTTAAGTATCAAATTTGAAGATCACCCAATGTTGAGTAAGCTTTTTTAACTATAATGTAATTCATTGTTTATTAATATACTAATTATAGCCAAATTATTTATTTTATCAATCACCAATATTATTGTATTACTTTAGAGAAGTATTGTACCTACCTATGTGTTTTAATTATTCTTTTTGTTTTTGTAAAAATTCGGACCCCTTGTAAAAAGTTACTTAAATACAGTATTTTTATCTATCTATCTATATAAATTTCTGACGGTCCTCATTTTCGACGTCTCCTAGTTAGGTTCAACGGGCATTTGAGGACATTTTTCGTAAATCGCGTCATGAGTACAACCTGAGTAGGTGATTTTCCATAAGGGAAAACTGCCCACCAATATTTATATTTAGATGGTGAAATGATTACATAATGAGGGGAGTATCCTATTCAGCTGATGGATCACCATCAGAAATATCCTAGATGACTCTGAGCTCGTCCCAAATGGGCCTGTGAGTTAGTAAGAACATAGACACTCCTCGTGTAACGGCTGTCTGCTTTCTCGCTAATGCTTCTCCTTTTATCAGCTGATTCAGACGCACATTTTCCAACATCTTCAGGGATCACGGCCATCTCATCTTCCTTGGAGACATCACGGGAGAAAACTTCTGGTGAGCTGGAGAGATCAGTGCAATTCTCAGTGAAAATATTATTATCTCGAATCGTTTTGTTTTTTAAACCGCTCTAATGTATATTTTATATCCTTTCATTTCATGTCGATTTGTGTTTTATAAACAAAAAGAAGAAAAGTAATGACTGGCTTAAGCTTCATCTAAGGCGTAACGAGTGGAAATGTACTCATTATTATACTAATTTTAATGCACCTCCAAACTAAAATGACTTATGTCCAAATGATGTGAAAGCAATTTGTGCCCATTATTCCTTGTGCCTTTTCAACTTCCCCAGTGGTGCCAACTTTTTTTCTATTCATTACACAGGTTAGAAAACGTGGCAATGAATGTATTACCTAGTTCGCATTACTCATTATGAAGACAAATGCATAAAATGGGCTAGTGTTCCAAGGTACAAAGAGAGAGTTGTAATGTACATTATTTTGTTGTTTTATTTTTCTATTTTTGTTGTTATGCCATAGGAAAGAAATAGATAACATCCTTACTCCCACCCTGGCTAGAAAAGGGAGGTAATCTGTAGTTAACAATTAGCCTAAGCAGTAAAAAGTGGGCATTAATAAATAACCATAACAATATTTAATTTTTAATTTGAACTTGTCACTTATCGACGCAGATGATTTCTGGCTAAGCTTTGATAACTTTATATCACACATTATATTGATTCTAGCAGGCATTACATTGTTATATGCTTCCTAGAAAGAATGTAGTTCAATCTATATTAAATTAAATTAAATAAAAGCAAAATAAGCAGTGTGTTGAGAAAATTGCATAAATGGTAAATGAGACATCTACGCAATTTCAACTGCTTTAAAAATAAAAAAGTCCTTCACGCAAGGGCTGCGTGAACTAAGCAGATTTCGTCTCAACATCTTTCGCTATTTCTCAATTACTGACGGCTAAAAACAAGAAGTCCGCCAAGCTGGGGCTTTTTAAAGTAAGCAGATTTCCCACGTGCTGGTGTCAACGCGCGGTTGTTAAACTAAAAATGCAAATATATCAATTATTATTCGAGGTGTAGAAAAAGTGAAAAACTCTGGAAATCTATTAAGTAAGTAATTTAAATATGCAACGAGATTCTTTATATACATTTTTCCAATTCAACATAAATGGAGATACTTTTTATTTTCGAATTTGTCCCCTCTAGTTCAACTTGAAAAGGTCCTATATCGAGTTTGGTAACGTTCAAAAGAAAATTACGTTACTAGAATGGTAGTTTTCAATTAAATATATATAATTTTGATAGGACCTGATTCTTGTCATCTCCTGGGAAGGATCGATGGGTTTAGAGGACTGCTAAAAGGGCAAAGGAAACCCAATAGGTAGTAATCAAAAAATGCTTGTGAATAAACTGAAAGCATTTCACTATTTGCAGTGCTAATTATATTTTAGGAGTACCTAAATAAATAGTCTTGTACAATTTACTGCAGCTCTGATGAAGCCAAACTGTTTATGAAACCGTCAATACAGCTAGCTAACATTCGGATCATCGGCTGGGCTAAGATAATCCAGTGTTTTTCACGAAACTAAAATAGAACGGCATTGCTTTGATCTTCTCTCTAGCTTTTCTTCTTCTGATCATAGCGAAATCTTACTTTTATTCCCTGGATCTGCAAAGCAGTTCCTTTTAGCAGATTTCCGTTAATGGAAATCAGCAATTGAGGTCGTACTCATGACGCGATTTTTGAAAAATTTCCACAAATGTCCATCGATCCTACCTAGGAGAACCATAAAATGAGACCCGTTCAAAATTATTTATATATATGTGTGTGCGTGTGTATTTGCCTGGTACCGCTCTAGCGGCCGTAGGTTTAGTTTGATCGTTACCAAACTCGATATTTAAACGTTTTATGTAAAATTAAAAATTAAGTTCGTTAACGGCTGAAATCGGACCACGGGGGGGGGGGGGGGGAGTTTTGTGGGGGAGAATTACGAAAATTCAAAATATCTCCGTTACTAGACGTCAGTTCGAAAAATTGTATAGAAATAATCTTATTGCAAATATTTATTTAATTATTTATTGGAGCTCGCAGCTTTGGCGATGTTGCTCAAAATAAAAGCTTCATGACAAAAACAAACTAAAATATAACAAAACAAAACAAAAAAAAAGTAACAAAATTAAACAAAAACAGAAATGGAACACAAAACGTAAAAGGAACACAAACCTGAAAAAGAAAAAGAATAAAAGAATCACAAAACAGAGAGAAAACACAAAAAACAGAGATGATACCAAAACAGAGATGATACCAAAACAGAATTGGGAAAGAAATAGAAACGCAATACAAAACATAAATGGAAAAAAAAAAAGAAAAAAAAAAAAGAAATAAAACATAAAAGACGGAATTAATAACAAAAACAGACTGAAACACAAAAACGGAACTTGAACTCAAAAACCTATAATGTAAATAAAAAAAGTCCGTCACGCAGGGGCTGCGTAAACTAAGCAGATTTCCCACGTGAAGTTATACAGTAGAGAAATCTCCATTGGAGAGCCAAACGGTGACGGCAAAGGGCCGAACTAGCTTTTCGCGGGAAATTCAAAAATCCGTTATCGGCCCAAATTTCATAAAAATGCAAATATCTCGGTTAATAATCAAGATAGGGAATAAATGCATATAACAATATTTATAGTAAATTTAATTTGCAATAAGATTGATTCTGTACACTTTTTCGATCCGTAACGGAGATATTTCGAATTTTCGAAAATCCTCCCCTCTAAACCCCCCCCCCTCCTCTCACTGGTCCGATTTCGGCCGGTAACGAACTTGATCTTTCTTTTTACATAAAACGACTAAATAATGAGTTTGGTAAGGATCAAACAAAAATTGCGACAGCTAGAGCGGTAACAGACAAATATATACATATATATATATATATATATTATATTTTCCTTTGTGCATGGTTAATGTGCAAAGGAAAATATAATATATATATATATATATATATATATATATACAGTTTTGAACGGACCTCATTTTCGTCATCTACTAGGTAGGATCGATGGACATTTGAAGAAAAATTTCGAAAATCGCGTCATGAGTACAACCTCAATAGCTGATTTCCCTTAAGGGAAATCTGCTAAAACAAAACTGGAACACAACATAGAACGAAATAAATAAACAAAGTAACAACCAAAAACAAAATTCAAAACTAGCTACAAAACTGAAAATTGAAACTATTGTGTTTCATTGGATAATAGGGAAATCACTAATAAAATATTTAAACATTGAACAAATAAATAATTATAATAAAATTGGTATATAAAATAAATAAAAGAAATTTAAAATAACAAGATTTAGATAAAATATAAACTGCTCCAGGTGACTATTTACATGAAACTGTATCTCCCTAATACACACTCGAGTGAGAGAAAACTCATACACACAAACACACACACACACACACACACACACACACACACACACACACACACACACACACACTACTCACTCGCGCACACGTAAAAGGAAATTAAGAAATTTAATTTAAAACGCAAATATTAAATTTAAATGAATTATATTAGTTAAATTTTTGTGTATATGTTAATGTCTTTTAGATGTTGTAGTATAGTGGGTATGTATGGACTACCTTCAGTGAGTAAGTCATGTAGGTCGTGGGGTATCTGTAAATGATCTCGACTCTTGCAGTCTGTCAGTATGTGTTTTATTGTAAGAGTCACATTGCATATGGGCTGCTCCCCTTTTTTCATTAAATAGTTATGAGTAAGGAAGAAGTGGCCTATGTGGAGCCTTGTTAAAATCACTTCCTCCTTCCGTGGATTTTGTTAGTCCGTGTGAATACTATTGATTTAATTTGTCGTAGTTTATTGCCTGTTAGTAGCCATTTTTTTCCCAATCGTACGTTAGGTATTGCAGAATGCGTTAAATCGTCTATAGTTAGTTCATTTGTGTCTACGTCAAGTTTCTGAGTAGCTAATTTATGCATCGGTTTTAGCAGATTTCCCTTAAGGGAAATCAGCTATTGAGGTTGTACTCATGACGGAATTTTCGACATTTTTCTTCAAATGTCCATCGATCCTACCTAGTAGATGACGAAAATGAGGTCCGTTCAAAACTGTATATATATATATATATATATATATATATATATATATATATATATATATATATATATATATATATATATATATTTGTCTGTTACCGCTCTAGCGATAGCAATTTTTGTTTAATCCTTACCAAACTTTATATTTAAGCGTTTTATGTAAAAAGAAAGATCAAGTTCGTTAACGGCTGAAATCGGACCAGTAGGAGGGGGGGTTTAGAGGGGAGGATTTTTGAAAATTCGAAATATCTCCGTTACTATACGTCGGATATTAACCGAGATATTTGCATTTTTCTAATGTTACGTAAACAATACTCTGATACATAATAAATCACATAATTTGAAGTTTAAATACCAAAAATTGTATTCAAGAGACCTTTATTATACGAGATACATGCAAATATGCACTGGTGACTCCCCCCCCCCCCATCTTAAAGTTTTGGACTACTAAAATTTTATTGATTGAGATAACAATTATTCTGACTCATTATTAATTACAGTACTAGATATACTAAATAGTTCTCAATAAAATTAATGTATTATATTAAGATATATTTCAGTAATTGTTTTTCTTTCCGGTGTGAGGCGGGACCCGTTTGTTTACATTTCTAACCTAACGCTTCCTGTCGGCAGGCTATTGAAATTGGATGAAACATTTCTTATTTCCGTTTGTATTTATTCACGGAGTTGTGTTAGCAGTATGTATATTTATCTATTACTAAACTTCACGAGGGAAATCTGCTTAGTTTACGCAGCCCCTGCGTGACGGACTTTTTTACATAGAAATAGAGAATGAGATCACAAGTGTCTTATACCAGCACGTGGGAAATCTGCTTATTTTACGAAGCCCCTGCGTGACGGATATTTTTATATTTACCAACCCTCACCTTTTCAAGATAAAAAAAATATGGCTTGCGTTCTGGATACGGGACTTGCTCTCTGGGAAGATGGAAGCGGAAAACTGACTAGAGCGGTCAGATGCAGTGAGCGGTTGTGGTCTGGACCACCAGGAGTCGCTGACTGAGTTCATCAAACCTAACACCTTGCGGTCAGAAGCCTCATCCCAACATCGGGACCACCTCATGGAAATTAACCTTGGCTAAATGCAGCAGTTAATAGAAAAACGCTACAAATTACACCATTAATGACGCTCATCATTTCAGGATGATAAGAACAAAAATACATGCGCCAAATTAGTTCTTGGACTTCCATTAGTATTGTTTAAACTTTATCACACTCGCAGCGTTAATATCTTGTATTAATCCTTATTGTGGAACACTTGATTTGGTGGCCTAGGAGCGGGGAGTCGCCAAAAGGTCTTCTGCAGTAGTGCTTTTTTGGCTATTATTTTTGTCAGGGAAATACTTAAGAAATTTTATACCTGAATTAGTATAGTTGGAGGAAGAGGAGTCTCAATAATTAAACAAAAAATTCCGTCACGCAGGGGCTGCGTAAACTAAGCAGATTTCCCACGTGAAATTTTACAATAGAGAAATCTGCTTAATAATAACTGTAGTAGTAAGGGATCTCTAAACCTACTCACGAGGGACGAATAGTTACGGAAACGGCCGCCAGAGCTCTCGGCGGAAAGTCCCGAACATAGCCAACTCCTGCCGACCATACACAGAATACAAATGGAAATATCTCGATTAATATTCAAGATACAGAATAAATGCATAGAACAATATTTATAGTAAATTCAATTTGCAATAAGATTGATTCTAAACAATTTTTCGATCCGACGCATAATAACGGACATATTTTGAATTGTCAAAAATCCCCCTTTAAATCCCCCCTCCCACTGGTCCAATTTCAGCCATTAACGAACTTGATCTTCCTTTTTAGATAAAACGATTAAACTCCGAGTTTGGTAAAGATCAAACAAAAATTGCGACCGCTAGAGCGTTAACAGACAAATATCAATATAATTTTGAACGGACCTCATTTTCGATATCTCCTGGGAAGGATCGATGGACATTTGAAGATATTTTTCGTAAATCGCGTCATGAGTACGACCTCAGTAGAAATCTGCTAAAAAGTCGGATACTCAATTCCTGTTAAATTGTGGGGATTTCCAACGGGCTTTTGTGACGCGTTGATAACCGCATCACATATTCTACTCTCTTCCTCTCGTACTTGAAGCATAAGCTGAACACTTGTCGTTAGGTTCCCAATAAATGAAATCCTATACAAAACTTCATAATCAAGTTTCCGAAAATTATGTATGATAACTATTGTAGTACATTTTTTGGCTAGTAATTTTCTTTATAGTACTTTTTGAAAGTACGCTATCGATGATATAACATTTAAGGCCCCAGAATATCATAGAAGAATAGAATATTTGATTGCGCCACCAAGCTTATTTATTTCACATATCATTAGTTTTGGGTTTGAGTTAAACAGAAAACTGTAATAATAATAAGATTGGACTGTGTAATGTTTCCTGAAAACTGTGATAAAAATTACCCCTGAAGAATGTGATAAAAAACATTTCATGATCAATCCTTTTTTGTTGCAAATTTAATTTTAGATAATTGGTGCTCTTACATTATTTCTTTACCTTTGATAAGGATATTTGTATTATTGATTTTAAGCCCCCAATCCTGCTAGTAAGATTTTCGCTTAGGGCACCTGAGACACTAAAGCAGCATGAATTTCAAGTCCTGATAACATACGGTTCTTATTTCAGGAAAAATGGAGATTAGATAGCGTCACAACATCAGTGGGTGCTGCACGTGGGAAGTGTGCTTTATTCACGCAGTCCTTGAGTGTATTAAATATTTTAAGATACCTATTAGCAGATTTCCCTGAAGGGAAATCAGCTATTGAGGTTGTACTCATGACGGAATTTTCGAAATTTTTCTTCAAATGTCCATCGATCCTACCTAGTAGATGACGAAAATGAGCTCCGTTCAAAACTGTATGTATATGTATATATATATATATACTAGCTCAGATACCCGGCTTCGCCCGGGAATTGATTTGAGGCTGAATGGTGATGGTATTTTTTTGGCAAGGCTTTACTTTACACAATATTTTAACATTTAACCGTCCCAGTGTTTAGAGTTAATACCCGTCGTTTCTGTGGATTTGTTAATAATAAAATTTGTAAATTCAGGCCTCCCTTATAACCGCCACTCCTGCCCGTTCCTAGAAATGTTAGTATGGCTTACAGGAAGGTGTTAGTGCTAATGCACATACCGAGTGTTTTATTTAGTTCGGTTCGGAGTCTTTTGTGCCAAATAAAATTGTTGGCTCCCGCAATAATTTTTAGCGTATAACGTCTTTATATTTCGGTATACGACGATATTGTATATAACAAAAGTTTCTCTAAATAACAAAGTAAACAACTTTTGTTATGTACATATTTGCCGAAACCCTAATAGGAAACGAAATATCGCTATTTTTAATTTCTGGCATCTCTTATAACCCCCACTCCTGCCCGTCCCTAGAAATGTTGGTATGGCTTGTTATAATGAAAGCGTTAGTGCTAATACATATACCGAGTTTTATTTATATCAGTTGGGTCTTTTCTCCCAAATAAAATTTTTCACTTCCGCTACAGGTTTTAGCGTATATCTCGTTTATAATTCGGTATACGAAAAAAGTGTATATAACAAAAGTTACTCTAAAGAACAAAATAAACAACTTTTGTTATGTGCATAATTGCTGAAAAACCAATAGGAAACGAAATATCGCTATTTTTAATTTCAGCCCTCCCTCATAACCCCCACTCCTGTTCGTCTCAGAGAATATTAACATAGCCTAAAACCTAAGTTGGGCTAGTATTAATATACGTACCTAGTTTCGTAAAGGACATACAAACATACATTCATATATATATATAATTGTGCTGATGTTTTCGACCAGGTTGTATTTATATGTGGTGTGTTGTTCTTTTCGGAGTTTTGGTCAATGTTGGTGAAATGAATCTTAGTTTATGCCGATATTTCGAGAACTAAATATATTTATAGATTATTATACATTCTTATTGCACTATGACTAGGGTTATAATAACAATAACATAGATTTAACAAAACATAGCAATAATTAAAATAGTGCATAGCAATAACCATTGTAAAATAATATAAGAACCACAGTACAACAATTATAATATAGTTTAACAAACAAATACACCATACTATAAATATATAAAACATACAAAAGGCTGAGACCCTGCTATGTAAACAATACAAGGAAGGTTACTATAACCCTAGTCATAGTGCAATAAGAATGTATAATAATCTATAAATATATTGAGTCTTGGTAAGTAATAATAAAGAAAAAACACCCTTTTATAACAATGTATAACAACAATGTGCAATATTATAATGTAGTACATGTAATTTTTACAGCCCTGAGGAAGAGAAAATAAAGATTCTCGAAATATCGGCATAAACTAAGATTCATTTCACCAACATTGACCAAAACTCCGAAAAGAACAACACACCATATATATATATATATATATATATATAGATAATTACTAAGAGTGAATTAGACAATGTAAAGTGAGATGACGCCATATGAGTGTTATTCCTGGACTTGAGCAATCTACAGTTTCCTTTCATTGAACTCTTCTTTACGATACTATTAGCTGAGTATGTTCCTTTGCCGATGCTGATTGACTGGTCCTTGTGAGCCTACTCCCCCTAATTATACCGCCCTAAATCTTCAAAAGCTTCTTTTCATTTTCTTCTTCTTCCTTTACTGGAGATATTTATCCTCTATTCTTGATAGCTCCTTTCTTCCACACGTTCCCGAACATGGCCGGAGCCTTCATTTCCTTTTTCTGAGGATGAGAAGAGAACTAATTGGCAATAAAACACTAATAGAGGCATATTCTCTTCGCCTCGTTTTACCCGCTCATAGTTCATTTACACCTGGTTTTAAGGTACGTAACCGGGCTCAAATGACCACGTAATATAGCATTTAACATGTTATATCCAATTTGTATTATCGTTTTTATGCTATAATGATTCTGTTATCAAGCCTTCTGCTAACATAATGCGTTGCTCCTTTATAGCAGGGCACTGTCGGTAAATTCGTCCTTTTTGAAGCTATTTGGAAATACATTACAACAGAAGTGGCTCTCTACAAACCATTTTTACATGCTTAGAGCAATTATAGCAACAAGGGTAGATATTTATTTTTATTTTTTTTTAATTTCCTCTTTTTATATATTGCCTCTATATAGTTTGCCTATGTAGGGGGATTGTATTTATCTGCACATCCTATGAATATTTGTATTATATCTAAATTTCGTCAATAAAATTCGGTTCAGCCGTTTATGCGTGAAAAGGTAACAAACAAACAAACAAATAAACAAACAAACAAACAAACACGAAAGAAACAAAATGCAGTTATGGTGTCTATGGCATGTGAAACGAAAAGTTATCGTGAAATTTCGCGAAAAAAATCAATGTACAGACAGAGGTTACAATTTTATATATATATATATATATATATATATATATATATATACTATATTTGCCAATAATATATGTGTAATATTGCAAGACTTGAAAAAGGTAATGAATTTAACTGAAACATTGGTCAACTAAAGTAGTTTCATTTCAACCTATGTGTCCGACAACCATATCTGATAAGGATAACTTATTATTGTTGCATGAGAGTGCCTCTATGGAATTGTTAATTTTTTTTTTTGTATTTGTAACAAGTAAATGAATATTACCTACATATTCTATATTATATTTTACAACCTGCGACAGGAGTGGGGGTTTACTTGTTAGATTAGTTGAACAGAGCAGACAACTTATTTTCTGGCCAAATGACCGGATTATTGGACAAAATGCAACAGGCCGATATTAAATATTTTCAAAAACGAGAAAATGCTTCCCTCGTTTATCTCTTGGAATAAAGGGATATAATAGTATTATTACTGAATTTTATATCAGTAATGTTAAATTCAATAACATATTAATATATATATATTTTTTTTACGTATTTCCTCTACATAGTAGCCCTATGTGGAGGGATTTTATTTTTCTGCACATCCCATGCATATTTGCAAACATATTAATATTATAATTACAAATTTTATAATAATAATAAATTTCTAGACAGCCCTAGCGTCGATTAAGGTAGATGAAATATTAAAATACCCAGTGCCTATAGCAGTTAGGTAGGTTATACATATCCTGACCAAGAATGACCAATATACATTCTTGGCTGTCTTTCGGCGAGGCATATTTCATCTCAGGGAAAGTCAGATGAGGCGGCTTGGGGTAAAGCGCTGGATAAAGGGATGTGGGGAATCTGCTAGCTGCCAAGATGGACTGTTTTGTCAAGGAGTCGTCCGGGAGAGGCGAGAGGACAGATGCCAGCTGATTGTGGGAAGACGCAGGAGTGCGTGCGTGCCCTCATTCTTATGGCGCCCGTTCCGCCGGAGAAAGGGAAACTGTCTTTATCAATAGTTAGCCGCTCTTCTTACTCCTTGGAGAAATCATAGCTGATTGAATCACAGGAGCAAATCGATTCGACTGTAATTCAATCAGTGAATCGATTATGTCAATAATCCGAATATAGTTAACTGAATAATCTTCGGCATTTCTTCAGATGCTGTGTCAACCACCAGACCATATGTATGAGATGTGTAGATAAACATTAGATAGTCCATGAGTAAACTGATGCTCCCAATTCAAATTATAGTATTAAGATGAAGGATGTTTAATTTGGAATTCTTATTATGATATACGCAAAACCTAGCATACACAAAGTATTATAAATCACTACAATAATATTCATTTTAAATGTTCGTATAGAACAGGGGTTTATTGGCGGGCCACACAGAAAAGTAACACTTATTAATAACTTACAAATTTTATTTATAATAAAAATTAGAATAAGAAAATATAAAATTTAAAAAAAAGTAAAGATAGCATATACAAATTTTAATGTAAAATAAAAACACACAAGAAAAGAACAGACAAACGAATTTACTCGAATTTTTTAATGAGAAATTTGGCACTATTTTTTTCGTTACAAGCTGATCAATATCTATGTATTTTATATATATTTTATAACAATATGTTCAGTGCAGAAAGTCGATAAAATAAATTCAATTTTAGAAATGCTTGGCGGGTGGCATACACATGTTTAAAGGGCTGTTGCTCATCCCTGGTATACAACATTTATCCTTTAAAAGAAACCAACTATTCAAGTTATACTTTCGATACCATTTTCGAAAGATTTCCTCTTATTCAACAATCCTATCTTGTAGATGAAAATATCGTTAGGAATGTTTTGTTGGATCGTTAGAAAACTCGATATTTAAACGTAATATGTAAAACTGAATACGAACTTCGATAATTGAAATTGTGATTGAATTACAGTAGCACGTCGATTCGGCTGTAGTTGAATCAAAGACTTGACTTGTCGATAATGTTGTTAAGCATTTTGACTAAACTGCAATATTCAGTTTGTAAAGAGCAGTGTTCAGTTCGCCCATACTAATGTAATTAATTATACCGGAACGTACTGGAAGCTGATGTACAATAGTTTAATGTCACCCAATGTGACCGACAATGACTTAGGAAAGAATAGATCCATCCAACCTCTGTCATCAAATATTGAAGAAGAAGTAAGTTTAATTTGGAAACAATTGGAATTATTTTAAAAGAGTACGATATACATGACCAATAATAGTTATTTATTATACAAGTGACGAAAGTAGATCATTTTACAACTCGAGTGAAACGTTTACCCACACGAGCGAGGCGAGTGTGGTAATTTCACGAGAGCTGTAAATTCTACTTCGTCACGAGTGTAATATTAAATTTTTTCTGTAATCGTGTAATACATGATCAGATCTAACCAGAATATGAACAAAATTAGGATGTTGTGAAGATTATGGTATGTTGTTGGTAGGTTATAAGTAAGCATGGTTGTGAAAGGTTATGAGCATAGTTATAAAACAACTAGTGATGATTGTGAAGTAGTGCAGGTTATAAACAAGGAAGGTAATTATTATTATATTTAAATTTTAAAATATATTGATTATTTCCACCAATAATTCATTCACATTTCAATTTATTTTGTTAAAATAAATTCTTACAATGTTAAGAAACATTTAAAAGCATTTAATTTCCAACTTCAAATTATATTTTAATTTATACTTATTACTAATTAAGAAGGCAATTCACTTTCTTCACCTGTGAAGAAAGTGATTACTTTCTTCAATCTATTGCAAAATGTTTCACTTTCTTCACTCATTTCAGTTTAGTAATGTTATTCCATTATTCAACGATTACAGAAAAAGAAATAAATACTTAATTTGGATAACGTACGAATATAAAATAATTTTTTCGAATGCAGTTCATTTTAAAATATTGTATTGAAGTTTTAGCGTAAACCCTTTTGTCAGATTTTTTTTAAGGGAAGTCAGATATTGGGGTTGCACATTTGAAGGGGTTAAATGTTTATATATATGTATATATATCGTTTGTTTGTGTGTGTGTGTGTGTGCGTGCGTGCGTGTGTGTGTGCGTGTGCATGTGTGCGTGTGTGCGCGTGTGTGTGTGTGTGTGTGTGTGTGTGTGTGTGTGTGTATTAGTCTGTTACTATTCTAGCGGTCGCAATTTTTTTTTAATAGTTACCAAACACGATATATAAGCGTTTCATGTAAAAATAAAAAACGAGTTTCTACAAGAATTAAATCGGACTCGGGGAGAGGGAGAAAATCGAATATTCAATATATCTCAGTCACTCAGGATGAGTTAGGTCGAAAAATAATATATAAACAATATTGTTGTAAATGTAGTGTTATATAAATTTTGTTTATTACACTTTTTCTCAATCTTGAATATTAGTGGATACATTTGGTTTTTTTTTTTTTTTTTTTTAATTTTCAGAGCTTAGAGAAACAAACGTCTTATTCCATGCTTCAATACCCTATTATTATCAACCGGTCTTTACTTGGTGAGATACATGAAAATACGTTGTGTGCTGATATCATCATTTATGATTTTATTGACCACTGGATTTTTATTTGGAAATAGGGAATATATGGCGAGAAAAGATCAATAACATGAGGTACCACCGAGGGGGGAATCTGATCAGTTTAAGCAACTCATGTGTCACGTACTTTTTATTAGCAGATTTCCCTTAAGGGAAATCAGCTATTGAGGTCGTACTCATGACGCGATTTTCCAAAAATATCTTCAAATGTCTATCGATCCTACCCAGGAGATGGCGAAAATGAGGTCCGTTCAAAATTATATCTATCTATCTATCTATATATATGTGTATATATATATATATATATATATATATATATATATATATATATATATATACTAGCTCAGATACCCGGCTTCGCCCGGGAATTCATTTGGGGCTGAATGGTGATGGTATTTTTTAGCAGGCTTTACATTGCACAATATTTTGACATTTACCCGTCCCAGTGTTTAGAATTGATACCCGTCGTTGCCGGTGATTTGCTAATAATAGAATTATTTGTTCAATAATTCTTCACAGTCTTCGATATTTTTATATTTCCCGTCTCTTATACATGTAAATATGGTGAATTTTTATTTCAGGCCTCCCTTATAACCCCCCTCCCGTTCGAACCTAAAAATTGTAATATAACTTATAATCATGGAAGAATTATTGCTAATTGACATACCGAGTTTTGTTAAGTTCGGTTCAGCCGTTAGTGCCCGCTAAAGTTACGTATAACTCATTTATACTTAGGTATACGACATAAGTGTATATAACAAAAGTTACTCCAAATAACAAAATAAACAACTTTTGTTATGTTTATATTTGCGGAAAAACCAATAGGAAACGAAATATCGCTATTTTTAATTTCAGGCTTCCCTTATAACCCCCACTCCTGCCTGTCCATTAAAATGTTGGTATGGCTTATTATAATGAAGGCCTCACTGCTAATACACATACCGAGTTTTATTTAGTTTGGTTGAGGCTTTTTTGGAAAATAATATTGTTGACTCCCGCTATACTTTTTAGCGTATAACGCATTTAAACCTCGGTATACGACAAAAGTGTATATAACAAAAGTTACTCTAAATGACAAAATAAACAACTTTTGTTATGTGCATATTTGCCGAAAAACCAATAGAATACGAAATATCGCTATTTTTAATTTCAGGCCTCCCTTATAACCCCCACTCCTGTTAGTCTTAGAGAAAATTAATATAGCCTAAAGTCTAAGTTGGGATAGTAGTAATATACATACCAAGTTTCATAAAATTCGGTTCAGCCGTTTATGCGTGAAAAGGTAACAAACAAACAAACAAACATACACGAAAGAAACAAAATGCAGTTATGGTGTCTATGACATGTGAAACGAAAAGTTATCGTGAAATTCCGCGAAAAAAATCAATGTACAGACAGAGGTTACAATTTTATATATATACTAGCTAGAAACCCGGCTTCGCCCGGGAATTCAATTGAGGCTGAATGTTGATGGTATTTTTTAGCAGGCTTTACATTGCACAATATTTTGACATTTACCCGTCCCAGTGTTTAGGATTGATACCCGTCGTTGCCGTGGATTTACTAATAATAGAATTATTTGTTCGATAAGGCTTCACTGTCTTCGATATTTTTATATTTCCCGTCTCTTATACATGTAAATATATTGAATTTTTATTTCAGGCCTCCCTTATAACCCCACTCCCGTTTGAACCTAAAAATTTTAATATAACTTATAATCATGGAAGAATTAATGGTAATTGACATACCGAGTTTTGTTAAGTTCGGTTCAGCCGTTAGTGCCCAATAAAATTGTTGGCTCCAGCTAAAGTTTTAACGTATAACTCATTTATACTTAGGTATACGACAAAAGTGTATATAACAAAAGTTACTCCAAATAACAAAATAAACAACTTTTGTTATGTTTATATTTGCGGAAAAACCAATAGAAAACGAAATATCGCTATTTTTAATTTCAGGCTTCCCTTATAACCCCCACTCCTGCCCGTCCATAGATATGTTGGTATGGCTTATTATAATGAAGGCCTCACTGCTAATACACATACCGAGTTTTATTTAGTTCGGTTGAGTCTTTTTTGGCAAATAATATTGTTGACTCCCGCTATAATTTTTAGCGTATAACGCATTTAAACTTCGGTATACGACAAAAGTGTATATAATAAAAGTTACTCTAAATAACAAAATAAACAACTTTTGTTCTGTGCATATTTGCCGAAAAACCAATAGAAAACGAAATATCGCTATTTTTAATTTCAGGCTTCCCTTATAACCCCCACTCCTGTTCGTCTCAGAGGAAATTAATATAGCCTAAAGTCTAAGTTGGATTAGTAGTAATATACATACCAAGTTTCATAAAATTCGGTTCAGCCGTTTATGCGTGAAAAGGTAACAAACAAACAAACAAACATACACGAAAGAAACAAAATGCAGTTATGGTGTCTATGACATGTGAAACGAAAAGTTATCGTGAAATTCCGCGAAAAAAATCAATGTACAGACAGAGGTTACAATTTTATATATATATATATATATATATATATATATATATATATATATATATAGATAGATACACACATCTATATATATATATATATATAAAATTGTAACCTCTGTCTGTACATTGATTTTTTTAGCGAAATTTCACGATAACTTTTCGTTTCACATGTCATAGACACCATATCTGCATTTTGTTTCTTTCGTGTATGTTTGTGTGTTTGTTTGTTACCTTTTCACGCATAAACGGCTGAACCGAATTTTATGAAACTTGGTATGTATATTACTACTAACCCAACTTAGACTTTAGGCTATATTAATTTTCTCTGAGACGAACAGGAGTGGGGGTTATAAGGGAAGCATGAAATTAAAAATAGCGATATTTCGTTTTCTATTGGTTTTTCGGCACATATGCACATAACAAAAGTTGTTTATTTTGTTATTTAGAGTAACTTTTGTTATATACACTTTTGTCGTATACCGAAGTTTAAATGCGTTATACGCTAAACATTATAGCGGGAGTCAACAATATTAATTGGCATAAAAGACTCAACCGAACTAAATAAAACTCGGTATGTGTATTAGCAGTAAGGCCTTCATTATAATAAGCCATACCAACATTTCTATGGACGGGCAGGAGTGGGGGTTATAAGGAAGCCTGAAATTAAAAATAGCGATATTTCTGTTCCTATTGGTTTTCCGCAAATATAAACATAACAAAAGTTGTTTATTTTATTATTTGGAGTAACTTTTGTTATATACACTTTTGTCGTATACCTAAGTAAAAATGAGTTATACGTTAAAACTTTAGCGGGCACTAACGGCTGAACCGAACTTAACAAAACTCGGTATGTCAATTAGCATTAATTCTTTCATGATTATAAGTTATATTAAAATTTTTAGGTTCGAACGGGAGGGGGGTTAAAAGGGAGGCCTGAAATAAAAATTCACCATATTTACATGTATAAGAGACGGGAAATATAAAAATATCGAAGACTGTGAAGCCTTATCGAACAAATAATTCTATTATTAGCAAATCCACGGCAAAGATGGGTATCAATCCTAAAAACTGGAACGGGTAAATGTCAAAATATTGTGCAATGTAAAGGCTGCTAAAAAATACCATCACCATTCAGCCTCAGATGAATTCCCGGGCGAAGCCGGGTATCTGAGCTAGTATATATATATATATATATATATATATATATATATATATATATTTGTCTGTTAACACTCTAGCGGTCGCAATTTTTATTTAATCGTCACCAAACTCGGTATTTAATCATTTTAGGTAAAAAGGAAGATCAAGTTCGTTAACGGCTGAAATCGGACCAGTGAGAGGGGGGGGGTTTAGAGGGGGGATTTTCGAAAATTAGAAATATCTCCGTTATTATGCTTCGGATAAAAACATTGTATAGAATCAATCTTATTGCAAATTACATTTACTATAAATATTGTTATATACATTTATTCTATATCTTGAATATTAACCGAGATATTGGCATTTTTCAGTTTTCAGCCATCAGCAAACCGCAACTTCTACTCATGTTTCATAAACAATACTCAGCTACATAATAAATCACATTATTCGAAGTTTAAATACAAAAAATTGTATTCAAGAGACCTTTATTATACGAGATACATTCAAATATGTCCCCGTGACCCCCCCCCCGTCTGAAGGTTTTGGACTACTAAAATTTCATTGATTGAGATAACAATTATTCTGACTTATTATTAATTACAGTACTAGATATAGTAAATAGTTCTCAATAAAATTAATATGTTATATTCTGATATATTTCAGTAATTGTTTTTCTTTCCGGTGTGAAGTGGGAAGACCCGTTTGTTTACATTTCTAACCTAACTCTTCCTGTCCTGTGCAGGTTATTGAAATTGGATGAAACATTTCTTATTTCCGTTTGTATTTATTCACGGTGGTGTTGGGTTACCAGTACGTAGATGTATCTATTAATAAACTTCACGAGGGAAATCTGCTTAGTTTACGCAGCCCCTGCGTGACGGACTTTTACAGTTTGATTTCCGAGGTTATAGATAGTTTAATCAGGGAGGTTGTACAGTTAATATATTTTCCGATATTCTTCTAAAAGAATATGAAAAGTTATATTATTTTCTTCTGAGTGTCCAGAACATTCCATTGAATTTTAAAATTGAAAACCTTGATTTTTAATTGTCATCCACCCTGAATAAGCACGTTAGTGAAGAGTTCTGAGTGGTCCTAAATATTTGACCAAGAAAAGATTTTCGAGTTACTCACAGGTATGCATGATTTAATTTTGTTTTTATGAGTGTTCCCAGTAAATTGTGAGCCTGAAAGTAAATCTAACACTAAACAGTAACGTTTCGTCGTTTCCAGATATTATTCTTGATATTGTAGATATGCCATTAGTTGTTGTCACATGAATGTTGTATTCAAATTTTAACTTTTTGATTAAACCAAAAATTAAGTATTTTTAGTTAGATGGAACCACCACGACTAAAACATAATGAAAATTTGCTGAGTGAGCCAGGTCATACCAGATGAAATCAATGGGAAACTTCATAACAAACCGTATGTCAATCACCACAATTTTTCATGAAAAAATTTTACAGGAGGTGTCAAATACTTATAACAAAGTGTGTTATTTGTTATTTAAAAACAGGTAGTAATGATTTTACGTATTTCAAACAAATAAATTTAGAATTTTAAGCATAAATACTGACAATCCTACTAACCTTCTTATGCATGGCATAATCATTTATTTATTCAATTAAGTATAACAAGAAATAAAAACTATAAAATACCCACTTTTTAAAGCGTGTCATCGCTTCAGAAAGTTAGAAATCTATGCTATGAAGAGTATATTATACAAATATTACTATAAACTTAATAAATTAAGTCTTATTTTGTTGTAGCTTGTAATCTATTTTTAATTATGAATATATTTTAAAAACAATGATTCAGACATTGTATTATGAACACGCAATATCAAAATTAATTAAGCTAAACGCTGCAAATAGCACATTAATGATTTACTAAATATATGTGAGAACTTATTTAAGTGAATTGAATGGAAATGCCTTGAATACCTTGGGAATTCTCGATGTTTGTTCATCAAAATAAATACTGAAGTAACTAATTGTTAAAATGAAATGTATTAATAAAACGAAAGTTGAAAACAAAGACGGTGTGATTAATGTTTATTCCCACACAAACATCAGAATTTCTTCTTTATAGTTGTTAAGCGATTAATAAATACATTTCTTTTAAAAATTCTAAATTCGCGATCAGAGTTTTTACTCAGAGAGTGAGGAAATCGACTTCAGTTCCCGTTAACCAAGAAGGACCTGGATGCGTTGTCTCCAGTAGACTAGAAGGCATCAATGTACCCCCGGGGCCCTCCCCAGTGGTCATATCACCGATGACCAGTTTGATACTTTACGGGATCTAGTAGAGTGAACGTGCTTAGTCATACCGACGGGCTGCTAGACTGATTTACTCATTAGACTTCCATAATTTCATTACCGCGACTCCATCGCGCTCTGGCAGGGAATTATTGTAACAACTCCGTGGTCCTCCATTGCATGTACTGACCATGCTCGATGTTGCTTGACTTAGCAACCAGTCGGAAGCTCTACCGCTGATATATGAGCGATCACTAAAAAATACAATTAATATTCAATAGGAATATATTTTATTCAAGATATTCACAAGGTAGCCACAATTTCGAAATAAAATTATGTGATAATAGCGATGAAATCAAACAGATAAAGGATCCCTTTTAATATTTTTATCACTCTTTTAAAGTTTATTATCTCATGATAAAAATATATATTTTCTCTATCACAATTACTAACTAAACACGGAAATGCAAACACATACTTACACAGATTCAAACTCTCAGACTCAAATATTTGTAAATGCTACAATTACAAAAACAGACTACTCTCACTCGATTTATGAATGTAGACTAAAGCAGACATACAAAGAAAGTTAGATCAGTTTCCCACATGACCTATTAGTCCAGAAATTTTGTTTACAAACTTTAAACAAAACAAAATCTGCTAAAAAATCAAATGAATGAGGACATTTGCTTTTTTTTTTTTGTTGCCCGCTCAAGGAGGAAACGAAAATATATCATAGTAGTGTTTTCAATTCAATTGATACCCTTAATTGGTTATACTTTAAAATTTGTTTTTATTTTTAAGCTTTCATTTTGCACTTCTTCCCCTTTCTGCAGTAGCCCTGCAAAAGAGCAGATTTCAGCTTTTTTCCAGGGATGCCATAGGTGCGGTGCGGAACTGTGGCATCCCCTACACCTTCCCTTACTTAATTCCCTGGCTATTCTGATATTTCTTTATATGTAATTAACATTTGGTTGAAGGAAATGGGTGGAAGAAATATAATCTAGAATAATTAAAATAACAAATATATTAAAGACAGTATAAAAATAAATATATCAATAATAGGATAACAAAAAAAAATAAATACATAAAAAAAGTAAAAATAATATAGTGAAATTAAGAACAATCACATAGCAAATGTAGATCAGTTAAACTCTCAGAATTTAATTTCCTTACCAAATTACCCAAGTTCTTTTTAAAAATTTAGAGAACAAAGTTTGTTCGTCGAAAGGCCTATTTTGTATACTTTCATTTTACTCTTTAACTTGCTCTGCCAGTTATTCAGAATTTTTTTAAAAAAATAATGGGGCCAGGGAATAACCAATTGAAATCTGACTTCATGATGCTCCTTTGGAGTTGATGTCAATAATTTCTCATCCTTCAACTCAAGTATAACCTTTCACTTTTCCAATCTTAATTTTTTTCATTTTTAATTTTTTTATTTATTAATATTTGTTTAGGACAGTGTATATCAAATGTTATAAAATTTGACGGAATTTAGATATAATGCAAACATTCATAGGATGTGCAGATAAATACAATCCCCCTACATAGGCAAACTATATAGAGGAAATATATAAAAAGAGGAAATTAAAAAATAATAAAAAGAAATATCTACCCTTCCTGCTATAATTGCTCTAAGCATGTAAAAATGGTTTGTAGAGAGCCACTTCTGTTGTAATGTATTTCCAAATAGCTTCAAAAAGGACGAGTCTAACGACAGTGCCCTGCTATAAAGGAGCAACGCATTATGTTAGCAGAAGGCTTGATAACAGAATCTTTATAGCATAAAAACCATAATACAAATCGGATATAACATTTTAAATGCTATATTACGTGGTCATTTGAGCCCGGTTACGTACCTTAAAACCAGGTGTAAATGAACTATGAGCAGGTAAAACGAGGCGAAGAGCGAAGAGAATATGCCTCTATTAGTGTTTTATTGCCAATTAGTTCTCTTCTCATCCACAGAAAAAGGAAATAAAGGCTCCGGCCTTGTTCGGGAACGTGTGGAAGAAAGGAGCTATGAAGAATAGAGGATAAATATCTCCAGTAAAGGAAGAAGAAGAAAATAAAAATAAGCTTTTGAAGATTTAGGGCGGTATAATTAGTGGGAGTAGGCTCACAAGGACCAGCCAATCAGCATCGGCAAAGGAACATACTCAGCTAATAGTATCGTAAAGAAGAGTTCAATGAAATGAAACTGTAGATTGCTCAAGTCCAGGAATAACACACACATGGCGTCATCTCACTTTACATTGTCTAATTCACTCCTAGTAATAATCTATATATATATATATATATATATATATATATATATATATATATATATATATATATATATGAATGTTTGTATGTCCTTTACGAAACTTTGTACGTATATTACTACTAACCCAACTTAGGTTTTAGGCTATATTAATATTCTCCGAGACGAACAGGCGTGAGGGTTATAAGAGAGACCTGAAATTAAACAAATCTTGGTATGTGAATGAGCACTGTCTCCTCCATGATAATAAGCTGTACCAAAATTTCTAGGGACGAGCAGGAGTGGGGGTTATAAGGGAGGATTGAAATTAAAAATAGCGATATTTCGTTTTCTATTGGTTTTTCGGCAAATATGCACATTACAAAAGCTGTTTATTTTATTATTAAGAGTAACTTTTGTTACATACACTTTGGTCGTGTACCGAAGTATAAATGAGTTATACGCTAAAAACTATGATGGGAGTCAAATATTTTTTAAGGCACAAAAGATTGCAACCGAACTTAACGAAAGACCGTTGCGATTTGGTATAACTCCTCCCTGATTATAAGCTAAATTAAAATTTCGAGGTACTAACAGGAAAAGGGGTTATAAGGGAGGTCTGAAATATAAAATCGTGATATTTCGTAACCCATTCATTTTTCGGCAAACAAGCATATAACTAAAGTTGTTTATGTTGTTATTTAAATTAGCTTTTGTTATATGCACTTTTGCCGAATAATGAAGTATACACGGAAAACTATAGATAATGTCAATGTTTTAGCACACGAAAGACTAAATCGAAATCAACGAAAATCAGTATTTTTGACTATTAGCGATATTGAAATTTTTAGGACCCAACAGGAGTGGGGGTTGTTAGGGAGGTGTGGAATGAAAAATTGTAATATTTCGTTTCCTATTGTTGTTTTGGCGAACGTGCATATGACAAAAGTTAGTTAATTTGAGAGTAACTTTTATTACATACATCTTTATCGTAATTTAGTATTTTAGTTAGTGGCGTAAGCTAATCTAATATAAACAATACTTGAAATTTAAACTGAACATTAGAGCATTAGTAATATATTCGTACTTACATACGAGGGGAAGGAGTACTTACAGAAACCTGAAAATACAAATTTCAGCAATAAATCTATTTATATGCAATTAAAAGAAAAATGTATAAACAAAATTAGTTTATTAACAGTGATGTTGATGATGTATACAAAAATGTATCGATGAACGGAGGTATTTGAGAATTAAAAATTTTGGTCTTTACTATACCTACCTACCTGTACGCCCTACTCGCCTCAACAGTATTTACTCTTTTATTTAAATGAAACGTTTAAAAATCAATTTTAGCTAAAATTGAGCCCCTAGAGAAGTAATGAACAAATATATATAAATTTATTAAACCTAAATATTTTATAAATTTTACTCTTATTATTTAGCTCAGACCACAAAGAGACAAAATTGATTAAAAACTATATTTTCAGAAGTACTACATTTCGTTCATCTCAGACAATTCATGTTACAAAATTTGAACCAACTATATTTTCGTAAATTACTAGGTAGATCGTTGAAAATATTATGACATTTTTTCAGGAATTGTGACCTGAATACAATGTGAACTTCCTTTTCAGATTTACGTGAAACGATTAATATATTATATTTTTCATTAAAATCAACTTTGTGCTGCTAAGGCTATTTGGGTAAGTTATCTACAGGTTACCGTCCTTTTCTAGCGATGGAGCGACTAAGGATTTTATTTCCTGAGTTAGTCACTAAATAAATCGTATTATCCAGGTGAGAGCCGATCTCACGACTCTAGGTTTATAAAGTGAGAACAAGACCAACGCCTTAACTCACATGACTAACCTGAGCCCCCGAAATAATTAATACCGAGTTAGGAGACGACCGAAGACGAAATTACGGCCGGTTGTGTATTATCAAACACACACAACATGGTATAAGATCTTATTAGCAGATTTTCCTTTATCTAGATATATTGAATTGATGTTGTACACATTACACGATTTTTGAGAAATCACGTAAAATATTAATCGGTAAAAATGCGGTTCGTTCAAACTTGTCGACTCTCGCTAACACGAACCTCGATAACACGAAATCCTCGATATCACGAATTATTCTTAATCCCCTTGGGAAAACCTGTCTAACACGAAGAAATTACCATACGTAACACGAACTAATTTTACGGTTATATTTGACCTCTATAACACGAAGAGAGACAAAAATTACCTCTGTAACTCGAAGTTCAGTAGATAAGACGAATTTGATTAGCGCATTACCTCTATATCACGATGTTCTCAGAATGGATTTGTTTAACACGAAATCCAGCGTTCAAGTTGCAACCAGTCGGTGAGTCGCAACCGGCGACAAGAGCCTTTAGTCTGTTTGCAGTCTCGTCTCGGGTCTGTTTACTTTGTGTCGTTTTGATTTATGTAGTGTCGACTGCAAGTGCGTGAAATATTCGAGAATGAGTGCGAAAAGACAACCCAAGGCATTGACTGTTGGTGAAAAGTTACAAATGATAAAGTGACGTGGTGAACGAAGGGGTAAAGAAGAAAGACATCGCTACCAAGGTTAATATTCCAGGTAGTACGCTATCAACAATTATAAAAAACCAGGTAGAAATTGAAAAGCGGGCAAACGAAGTAAGTAAGCGGAAGAGATTGGCTGAATTTCCTGATGTTGAAGAGTGCATGATGAAGTGGTTTAAGCAATCCAGAGACAAAAACATTCCTCTTGAGGGTCCGATAATTAGAGAAAACGCCGAAAACTTGTTCTCTGTGTTTTACCGTTTTTGTTTTTTTTTTAATTATGTATATATACATATTTCAATTCATTTAAATATTCGTAAAATATTAAGACTATGTAGATTTGTAGAATATGTATTGAATAAATCACAGTACATTTTTTTTACCTCTGTAACACGAATTTTCATTTAGTTCACCTCTATAACTCGAACTATGCCTAAGACGAACTAAACATAACACGAACAAAAATGGCAGTCCCGTGGAATTTCGTGATAGCGAGAGTCGACTGTATGTATATATATATATATATATATATATATATATATATATATATATATATATATACAAATTTGAACGAACCGCATTTTTACCGATTAATATTTTACGTGATTTCTCAAAAATCGTGTAATGTGTACAACATCAATTCAATATATCTAGATAAAGGAAAATCTGCTAATAGGATCTTATACCATGAGTAACTTTCAATTATAACTTACAAGTTTATATATTCTTTATAAAATAAATATATTATGTAGGAATAACAGGAAACCACTGTTGTCCAGATGTTTCATTAGCATAAAGAACTAATTAAAAAGATGAAAAGTTTACAGTTGTTTCATGGGAGTAGAATGCAGATGGAAGAGATAGGAAATGGTTGGGAAGACTCACCTCCCGAGGAAATTTCTAATTCTATCTTATGAATTTCCGGGATCATATATTTCATAGAAATAATTAATCTTTATGGAAATGAAAATGGTTGAATTCGGGAGCAAAACGCCCATATCTTTTTGATGTTGTTGTCTATCTTTGTGATATGGATTGTGTATTTTATTTTTCTTAAAAATATAATATTTATTGACAGAAGTGAAAGAAGGGGCAGAAAAATATTTAGTTCTTAGGATCATCCACATTGGCAATATATTGGTATTCCAAAATTCAAATTCTGGAATTTTTATAGACTTATTCTCGAACACTTCTCGGCTTACGAATCGTTCAATGAAGGCCTCTATTAGATACATTCTCATCTTCTTATTTATATCAAAAATACTATTCCCTTTTAAAATAATTCAAAATCAAAATATATATATATATATATATATATATATATATATATATATATATATATATATATAAATGTTCATACTCACACACATTTAAGCGTCAATTAATGCATATTATTTGAAATCCAGTTGTACACCACGGACTTAATTTGTATATTAAATTTTTTCGTATATATGAATTTTGTGTACGTATGAGAATATGGTGTGAATGTATGGGCTGCCTTCCGTCAATAGTTATTGTAAGTCATAGGGGAAATGCTGCATTCTGTCAGAATATGTCTTATCGTCTAGTGAATGTTACATGTTGAGCAACTGGGTCTGTCTGACTATGTCATAAAGTATGAGTATGTTAATTTGGTGTGGCCAATTCTATGTCTCGGAGAACTAACTACTTCTTCTCTCTTAAAGTTTCTGAAACTTGATGGTAAAATGTTCTTAACAGTTCATAGTTTGTTGTCAGTACTGGTGTTAGTCGAGTCGGTTTGCCATGCATCTAAGATGTGGTGTTTTGTTTGTCTTGAAAATTCTTCATGTAGGACCCCTGTTTGTTTACATTCAAGTCATTTAGCCGTTGCCGCTAAGTTCGCAGTTTCACTCAGTCCTAATGTTTTGTGTCCTGGCAACCAAAGCTCTTGTTTTATATTTTGGGCTATTGGGTGATTTGTAAATATTTTGTAGTGTTTAACAATAAGGAATCTACGCAAATGATAATGTGTTTGCTTTGTGATGTGCGGGTTTTCTTGAGGGCCAATAGGACCTTGGATGGGCTCCTACAATGCTGTAACAAAAAGGCAGTGCCTTGTGATTACTAACTCCATTCTCCTCTTTTTTTAAAAGAGGATAAGAAAGGTTTAAAAGAAGTTGGCAATAAGAAATTTCGATTCCTCCACATCTATTACTGATACAAAAGATACAGAAGATTTGTAAAGGACCGTTTTTGTTTATCACAGAACGATGCTCTTAAGACATTTTTGATCTGATGTTTTGAAATAAAGATATCGTATATTGCTTTCGAATTAAATCATATTAAATCAAGTTCAGCAAAATATTTTTTTTTTGGTACAGATTTTTTTAAACCATTAAATGTAACTAGTAAAATGATATCTGATGAAGAACATTTCTGCCTCAAGGCAAACCCCAACATCAGACTTTCGTTTCTCCTTAAGCAATAGTTATAAGGGGAATATTTTATAAAAGTAACTCTTAACATCTAAGAGTCATAAACATAATTTATTAGGGTTGCATTTTATTCCAGGTGTTATGAATTCTGGTAGTGTTGTGTTGAGGAATCTGAGGCACTAGGAAAATGAATAATGTATAGCATGAGTAATATAAATAACTACTCAGGAATTCAGGCATTTTTATTTCTGTGTTAAAACTCCATCTGTGGGCTTCTAAACGGCACCAAAGATTTTAAAAAATGTGGGTGTGTATGATATAAATTTAAAAGGGTGATATTAAGAAAAAGAACGAAAAAATTCAGTCCTATTTATTATGGATTCAGTGTTCGTTATAAGATATTGCCCTTGTAAGACATGTCGTGAATAATTCTACTTTAACCCGTTACGGTACTTTGATATTTAATTGCTCTTATTTATTTCTAACCGAGAAAAATTGAACTTTCTAATTAAAATTATTTGCTCCACAATCATATACTGTTTCTTCTTCCAGTTGGAACAGTTTCTAGGGAATGGGGAACGGAGGGAGAGGTGAATGGTCTTGAATGAACTGGCGAGGTCTCGCTCCGCCTAGTAGCCTTACTGCAAGGGTTAGCTATGCATTAACCCATCAAATACGCATTGCACAAACCCATAGTGTTTACTATGCAAACGCATATAATTAAAGCCAAGTTCTTTTAAATTTGTTGTCATGTTATTAACTAACTCTACCAAAGCATTCCTTTAAAAGGCCTCTGTTTCTGCCAAATTCTATTGTCCGTACTTTTATGGTGGAATTTTCAACAGCTATTGTTGGCTTCCTTTTGCCTCTGAACCAATACAAAGGTTGATAATTGTTCATAAATTGGATTTCCTCTTTGGCAAACACATGAATGTCTGCAGGAAATATTTAAGCTGAGCAGACTCAGCAGATTAAGATGAAGACAGAATGTCGATGAATGACAAACGGATTACGGTATATTGTTTGATGGCGTTTTCTGCACTTCTATTCCCTGTTTACTCCTTTCTAACAACTCCATGATGATGACCTAAAGGCTACGCCTTGCAGGTGCAGCAATTGTGTTCTTTTAGAAGCTGCACTTTTCATATTACTATACCCACCGAAATCCATAAGATGTTTGATGTGTTCAAAACAAGGAATTTATAGACCTTTCTCATACGTTGTGATGAAATCGTTGTGCATTATGATACATCCAAAGAATTTTACTCTCCTTTTTCCCATGGCTTTGAAAAAAGACTTTTGCTTTGACTTACCTCACATAAAACGTCCACGTTGGATTTTGTATTGTTCTGACGATTCTGCGCCATATCCACATTTTTATCGATAACAATCCATCTCATTCTTTATCACAGAGTCCAAACATCGCTCCCGTAAAGCAACACACTCTGCTATTACATCAGGTAAAATGTTCAATTTGCTTTCAGCTCTACTATCATTATCTTCAATAATGATGCTCCCTAGGTAACAAAAATCCTTCACTTTTTCAAGTACAATGAAGAAATGCTTTCTTTCTTGTCTATAGCCAAAAAGTTTGTTTTGTGTGCGTTTATCTCGATTTAAAACGGATCTAGGGCACCCTTTAGAATTTACAGCATTCTATTCGTTTCTACATCGGACTTTGGCACCTGTACAATGCCATGTGCTAATCTGATTGAATGAGTGGATTTAAACAATTAGCATAGGATTAAATGAAATCCTTCGTCGAACCCTGGCTAGGAAAGGGTGGCAACCTGTAGATAACCCGACCCAATTTGGCAGTGTCGGCAATAATAAGTGGTAACAAAGAATAACATTTTATCAATACAAATCTCGTGCCCCATATAAATTTCGTCTTATGTTTACAATTCATCAAAATCCTACAGATTATGTGTCATAACATTTTTCGAACCCATGCATAGAAATGGAAATATTTGAGAAATTGTGGTTCTCTTTCAACCCCTTCATCACATTTAGTCAGCAAACTGCGTGTCCTATTCTTGTGCTATTAAAAAAAAAAAAAAAAATTGTAAGATGTAGTACACAAAAACACTGAACATCTTGAGTCATATTTTCATCACATGAGCATGGAATTCTATTCGGAAATTCTACTTCCTATTTTTAATGGCTTAATACCTTTTAACTTCTCAAAGAAAAAGAATAATGGGATGATGACTCTTATCAGACAGTCAATATCCGTACTTACTTAAAATTTTGTTTTTACCTTCAAAATATTGAAATATTTAAACTGTAAAATTCGCGGAGTACACAGTTTTACTGGGGAGAGTATTAATAATTTGAATGGATATGTTACATCGTCACTATTTATTATAATTATAACAGGTATTCTTTATGGTTTAAAATTTCATTTTCATTTATAAGCTGTAAAAAATAGCTATAAATCATAATACGCCATTAGCAGGATTGTAAAAATTGTTAAGGTCGAAATATAACTTGTTATAGCACTAGAAAGGCTAATGTAATGAATGTCTTTAGCGGAGTATTGAACTTTTTTCTTTTTTTTTTTTTTCTTTTTTGTGAAATTAACTAAAAAGGGAAATAATGAACTTTAAAACTAGGTTCCATGTCGGCTTATTGCAAATGGCACAGATATGATGAATGCGATGTGAATGAACCTACCAGGATGTTGTTAACTGATATCTCTTTGTTGAAGCATTTCCATTTAAATCTCCAAAGCGGAAATAGCTCCCGGAATCATACTTCCTGTCCAATATTTCATGCGCCGAATACATTATGCAGAGTCTCAGGGAAAACGTCAAGGTTAGAGACAGAGGATTTTGAACTTTGGCAATTTATACTGATAAGGGAGGAGAGAAATTATCCCCTAATGGGAATTACGGACGCCTGAAATTAAAAATTCCGTCAGCCAGTGGCTGAGTGAACTAAGCAGATTTCCCGAGCTCTGGTTGACACACCGGTGATCTCATCTCTCCATATTTTATCTATTTCTAAGTAAAAATTCGATGAGTAGAAAACGGGGTTTACTGAAGACTCTAAACATGAAAGTAGGAATACCTCCCTTAACATTTGAGTTGCGAGAAAATGTATAGAACAACAATTGTAGAAAATCAAAATTTTAACAAAAATGGATTTATAAAAAGTTTTAATCCGACACATAAAATGGGGATATCTTGAATTTTCGAATCTCCCATCTTAACCCCCCTATCCCGGATCTGATTTTCGCCATTAACACTTAAGATCATTAGTGTTGTATGAGGCGGTTAAATATCAATTAAGCGGTTAAGATCAATTGAATACTTTCTAATGAAGTACCTAAAATCTTAAAAGATGACGCCGTCGCACAACGTATTTCCATGTATCTCACCTAATAAAGCTCCGTAGAGAACAGTATTTGCTATTTGAGCTTGGAATACATTGATTTTTTCGCGAAATTTCACGATCGCTTTTCGTTTCACATGTCATAGACACCATAACTGTTTCTGTGCATTTTGTTTCTTTGGTGTCTGTTTGTTTGCTCGTTTGTTTGTTACCTTTTCATGCATAAACGGCTTAACAGAATTTAATGAAACTTGTTATGTATATTACTACTAACCCAACTTAGACCTTACGCTCAGGGAAGCCTGAAACTAAAAATAGCGATATGTATTTCGTTTCCTATTGGTTTTTCGGCAAATATGAACATAACAAAAGAACTTTATTTTGTTATTTAGAGTAACTTTTTTTCGTATACCGAATTATAAACGAGATATACGCTAAAATCTATAGCGGTAACAA
This sequence comes from Riptortus pedestris, assembly GCA_019009955.1. Taxonomy (NCBI): domain Eukaryota; kingdom Metazoa; phylum Arthropoda; class Insecta; order Hemiptera; family Alydidae; genus Riptortus; species Riptortus pedestris. The sequence goes on from CM032228.1 coordinate 45,207,014, forward strand.
GCCATACCAACATTTCTAGGGACGGGCAGAAGTGGGGGTTGTAAGAGAGGCCTGAATTTAAAAATAGCGGTATTTCGTTGTTTATTCGTTTTCGGGAAATATGAACATAACAAAAGTTGTTTATTTTGTTATTTAGAGTAAGTTTTGTGATATTCATTTTTGTCTTTTAACAAAGTATAAACGAGATATACACTATAAACTAAAGCGGGAGTCAACTATTTCATTGGGGGCTAACGATTAAACCGAACTTAAAAAAACTCGGTATGTCAATTAGCATTAACTCTTCCATGATTATAAGCTATATTAAAATTTTTAGGTTAGAACGGGTGTGGGGGTTATAAGGGCCTAAAATAAAAATTCGCGATATTTCATTGTCTATTTTTTTTCGACAAACATGCACATAACAAAAGTTGTTTACATTGTTATTTAGATTAACTTTTGTTTTATACATTTCTTCAGGAACAATGTGTGGAGCAAGTAATTTGCGTAGAAATATTGATATGCTCAACAATTTATTCCAATTTGAACTATGAGGTACCTCACCTGGAAAAATTAATTCAAATCTATATTAATATTTTGCCCTTAATAACTGAAATCTATGCATAATGCACAGGAGACGGGAAATATGATAATTTGGAGGACAGTGAAAACTTACATAAAAAATTAATTTTATTATTTACAAATGCCAACGACGGGTATTAACCCTAAACACTGGGACGGGTAAATTTCAAAATATTGTGCAAAGAAATACCATCACCATTCAGCCTCAAATCAATTCCCGGGCGAAGCCGGGTATCTGAGCTAGTATATATATATATATATATATATATATATTTATATTATTAGGATTTATTTTTGAAAATCGCGTCTTGCATACTTCAATAGCTAATTTCCATTAGTGTAAATTATCAAAAATCAGAATAATTATTTCCCTGTTATATTTTTCGGAGGTAAATATGCATTAACAAACCTGTCTTATTTTATTAATTGTCAAATATTATTATATACATATTTCCGTGAATTATCATATAAAAATATAAAAAATGATAATAATATATTCTGCTTAACTGGCCGCACAGTAGCAGTTCCATCCTTATGGGGGTCGTACGAGGTCAAGTGGTTTGCTTAATAGCATTCCTTCCCGTATTGCGGTGTTATTACTGATCGAAGTCCGCCAGTACTTACTTCAAAAGCTACTGCTCAAATGCTTTACGATTCAATAGGATGGATGGGGATATAAGTCTAACATTGAAGTTTTGATATAAAATTTAGCAAACAAGAGTGAATCCCATATTTGGACCTGGCTCTATTATAGAAGTCTAGAGCATGTTTATTGTGTTAAAACAGACAATATATATATATATATATATATATATATATATATATATATATAAATTAATATTAATATTAATATAAAGAATTAATTAAATGTGAAGGAAAGGTGTTTCTTACAAATATTGAATAAAAACCTAAGGATTAATCATTTGATATAAATTGCTTTTCACAAATGTAAATTCCATTTATTCTTCTGGTTTATCATGTATATTACTTGCTGAACTCAGACGAATTATTTCATGATAAGAAATCTTTATAAATAAAACTCTGACTTTCTATACTTCCTTTACATGATTTGATATATCAGGTACATTGTCTCTATAAGGCGGGACAAGTTTCTCATCATTTATAAACCTTTTCATCTCTTAATAAATTTGCGTGCCAACAAATAAAATAATGTATGTTTCAGAGTTGTAAAAAATGGTAAATATTTAGAGATGTATAAAGATTTTGTTTTGAAACTAATTTATTGTATATAATTGTTGTTATATAATTATTTAAATTTTATACTATGTATTCTTAGAACATGACCTAATTTTTTAACGAATGTATTATATAAGTATAAATGTCCTTCAATAATTTGTAAATAATTTAATTAACATATTAGAAAAGTCCTTCACCCTGGGGCTGCGTAAACTAAGCAGATTTCCCACGTGAAGTTTTACAATAGAGAAATTTCAGAATAGAGAGTCAAACAATCACGAGAACGGCCCGAACTAGCTCTTAACGGAAACTCACGACTAGAACCCAAGTTAGCCGAACTCATCTCAGAAGCTGAAAACAGAAAAATGCAAATATCTCGGTTAATATTCAAGATACAGAATAAAAGTATATAACATTATTTATAGTAGATTAAATTTGTAATAAGATTGGTTCTATATAATTTTTCGATCCGACTTATAGTAACGGAGATATTTCGAACCCCCCCCTCCCACTGATCCGATTTCAGCCATTAACGAACTTATTTTACACACATATATATATATATATATATATATATATATATATATATATATATATATATATATAATTTTGAACGGACCTCATTTTCGTCATCTCCTGGGTAGGATCGACGGACATTTGAAGAAATGTTTCGACCCACTCGCGTCATGAGTACGACCTTAATAGCTGATTTCCCCTAAGGGAAGTCTGCTAAAATTGTTTGTAGAAAAACAAAACAAAAATATATATTTGACATATCCTATTTAATTTAACATTTAATGGAAATAAAAACATTTCATTTCTATTTCAATTTTGAAAACGTTTTATATAATTCTAAGGAAACTGGCATCAAAATTAAATATCTTGTTTGTATGGCCGACCACTCAAAATCGGTTCAAAAGATTTCTATGGACTTTTATATTTGTGGCTCAACTTCTCCAAACAACACACATATGAGGACTCGTATCAATTATTTACCAGGAGTGGTAATATACTTTGACGTAAAAAGATATATTTATCAATAACTTCATTAATATTGATTTTAATGGAAAAATTAAAAAAAAAAAAAAAAAAAAATTGTGTTTTGAATCCATTTTTCGGATCTAAAACGCCATTTAAACGGCCACTTTATGCAAACGAGACTCATTTGGACGGGCTATTTACAGGTACTAAAACAATAACAAGGCAATTTTCTAGGGATTACTCAAAACTAACGTTAAACCAATCTTTATATTTCGACGGGAAACCATTATTATTTTAATCCGTCAAATATTCCTATTTATTCCACGGGTATTAACCCTGAATAACAGTGGAGTTATTGTACAAGTTACAGGAGATATTTGTTAGGTTATGAAAATAAAATGATGATTTGTGTATAGATAGAACGGAAACCATTTCTATATCAACGACGAGTAAAACGCCAAGTATATCGATAAAGGCAACCTTCTTTGATTCATTGTTTCAGCAAGGTGGACTTTAAAAATAAACTACCTGAGATTTCATGGTCTACATAGGAAATGAACCCAAGTTTCAAAACTATCCTTGACTATTAAAAAGCAAAGCCTTAACACACTCGACTAACCTGAACCCCAACACATTAATTTATGAAAAACAAAATCGTGACTTGTGAAAGTGAGTAGCACGTTCCTTACAGCATTTCAAGGGATTTCGGCGGACTGTCTTTGATGTCTCATTAACTAAATAACTTATTATTTTTTTATTGACCTTAAATTAGCTTATGCTTATATCCCAACTAAACATTAAAATTATTCAAGAATTTTACTCGCTGAAGAAGAAAATTTACAATTATTCATTAGCAACTTTCTCTTACTTTCTTCTTTTTTTCATCTTCATCTCCGAAAATTCATTTATGCAAATCCTCTTCAGCAGTCGTATATAACCTTGCCATTAGGGTAGTTGCAGTAAATAAACAATCCACCATTATCTTAGTTTACGAGCACTCCAAAGAGATTTTTTTTCAACTACTAATTAGTTGAAGGCTGGAGTGATGGCAAGAGGATTTAAAAAAAAAAATTAGAAAACTCAACTTTTCAAATACTTTTTAGAACTTAAATTTTAAATTAGGAACAGCTAGAAAATCAACAAATTAAGAATTTGATAAATTAATGATAAATTGTGAAATAGAAATAAATTCCTAGAAATGATGATTCCATGATTGGTCCACTTTCCAGTTTATTTTAATTTATAATTATCTGCCAATAAGTATGTTTATTTATGTTTGAATTAACTTACTTCTTTGGGCATACATAGAATCTGAAAATACTTACAAACGACGTAATTACACTAATTATAAACCAACGGTTTAGAGAAAGAATCTTCCGCAGGGAATTCACATGCTTATTGATCAGCTGTAAAATAACACATATACACAGCTGTTCTCGTATGTCTTATAGCTGTTGATAGACACTTCTGGTCAAGTTCTTTCCACCACTGAAGTCGCTTCTCACAGTGGCAATGGGGAAATTTACTGCGGGTTAGAGAGCTTTTGGTCCTTTACTTGTGAGATTAATTATTTCTTATAAAAAGAAATTGAGATGTCATCAGTGTGTGTTTAGTGGTCAATTTACGTACCTTATTTGTAGTAAACTATATTGTTTTCTTCCTTGTACGACGTAAGGAAAGCGAAGATTTTGGATTTCAGATTTTAATGAAATTATATATTTTGACCCTCCCTGAATCCTTTTTGACTATGCTCGGTGTGACGTCTGGACGTATATACGAATCTCGCCGTAGAATGTTGAAAGTTTATTTTTGGGATTGTGTAATGTCTAGATCCACTTCCCTTTTGATTGAATTCGGAAGAGGACGAGTCTGGGTTAGTGGAGAACAAAAATTAAAAAAATGTAAATTACTCCGTATTTATTAGACATAAACAAAAGTTTGTAAACTTTTTTGTTTATCATTAAAAAATCTGTAAGTCATGTCCCATGACATTTTTCGATCTGATGCATTGGAAGAGGTTTTAACGTATATCACTTTCGGACGATATAATTATGAACGAAGTGCAACAAAATATTATATTTTATTTAAAAAGGAAAGGAGTTTACTGAAGTTTGTCAGAACGGAATATTGAAATACAAAAATGAAATTTTAGAAAAGTTAAAAAACCTTTCAATCGATATCCACTGAGCTACAAATTCCAAAAGTAACCCCATCTAGAGAACTATATCCAGCTTTAATATATCCAGCCCGGAGAGCTACCTGACATTTAAGATAAACATAAGAAAGCTAAGATCTGTCAGCCAATTAAGAGTATAAAGCTCAGAATTCACCAAACTTCAATCACGAAACAAAACTTTCTCATTCAAAGCTCAGAAACCTTGCACTTTGTGCAATCAGTTCATCCCTAAAGCCTGTCACATATACTTCTCTACTGTGAGAAGAACATCAAAGACAGAAATAAATATCTACAAACACTCTCTTCAGTTGTCAGTGATGTGCATAAAATTGAAGAGATACTTAGGTTCGATAGCCTTGAAAGGCTACATAAAATTTGCTGCTTCATCACATCAGCATGCAATACTCTGGAATCTATAAGTGCTGATGGAACACACTATAGTTAAATGTTATATAAAGACGGAAAAGGGTTTATAGAATGCTTTTAGTTATCTCTTATGTACTATATTTACACTATATTGCTTTTTTTTGTTTTTTTTTTATTGTCATATTATTCATGATCTCAAGAACTTGGATTTAATTATTTATTTAAAAAGACAGAATTGTTATTTGTTTATTTAATATGCACAGCATGTAAATCTTTAACAAATAAATATATATTCTATTCTATTCTATTCAATAGAAGTACATGGAATTCACGTATTCTGTGCCTATATTAGATTTGTTTTCAATGGCGCTTTTCTTTCTCCGTGACTAAAATGATAAAAGTGATAAGAGTGCATCACCCAATACTGCAAGGAGTGTTCCCACGCTTTGACTCAATGTCAATTGGCATTGTTCCATATTAATTAGAATTGCAATTGCATAATATAATCACAACTCAGGTGCATTTGGCACTGCTACAGAGGGTCTCTGATAGACATTGCATCGTCTTATCAAAGGGTCATGGTAGGAATGAGAATGTTGGAAACCAGAACTTTCGATTTTCTTTTAGCCATTTATTGCATAGGAATGGCGGTAAATGGCGCACTCAGATAAACTACAGTATACTAAATCTGCCTTACTTATCGACTTTTAGCAGATTTCACTTATAGGAAATCAGCAATTGAGTTTGAACTCATAACGCGACTTTCGACAAATTTTCACAAATGTCCATCGATCCTGCATAGGAGATGACGAAAATGAAGTCCGTTCGAAATTCTATATATTCACATATATATGTGTCTGTTACCGCTTTAGACATTTAAAATGACTTGAGGGGGTAGTGGGGGTTTACTGAAGTCTGAAATTTAATTAAATAAAATCCTTAGTCCCACCCTGGCTAGAAAAAGGTGCTAACCTGTAAATAACCCGCCTCAATTGGCCATAGTAGAAGAAAGTGGACGTAAATAAATAAATAAACTAAAAAATGCTAATATCTCGGTTAATCTTGAAGACAGATAAAACATTTCACTAACAACATTTATAGATACTTAAATTTGCAATATGATTGGCTTCATTCCATTTTTCGATCCGACCTAACGGGGATATTTTAAATTTTTGAAATCCCCTCTCTGTAAACACCCCTCACCCTGGTTCAATTTCCGTCGTTAACGAACATGATGTTTAATTTTACAATAAACGATTACGTATCGACTTTGGTAACAATAAAAAAAAATTGCGGCCGCTAGAGTGTTAACAGACATATACATATAATTATGAAAGGGCCTCATTTTCATCATCTCCAGCAAAGGAAAAATGTGTATATTTGAAGAAAAACTTCGAAAATCGCTTCATGAGCACAGACCTCAATAGCTGTTTCCCTCAAGACTCCTAAAATTCTATTTACTAATATAGCTGATTTTTTTTCCTTTACTGTGGCTTTCTTGAATATAACTTCAAGAAATATTTTATTCAACGAGAAATACAAGCAAAAGAAAGGTCCTGTTACTCAAAACCGACATTGTGGTTTTCCGAACTCAGAGAAACAGTTGTGACTCTGCGTAAAGCGGAATTGGAAAGAGGCCTATTTTCAGACTGTATCGGACCAATGCACCTCTTGATCGGTTTAATTTGCGTTTTCCAGCCTACAGAAGAAAAAAAACAGGCTCTGGTAAAAAAACATCTCCAAATGGATGAGAAATCCATTTGAGGACATTGACCATAGCTTAAGAGATGTTGATTTTTAGTAACCAGAACAGTGTTACTCCATGATCGGTGTAATGTAGGTATGATATACAAGATTCATGATCGGAACAAGTGGATAAAACATAGATATTTTGAATTTTCGGTTTTCCCATCTATAATCCCCCCCCCTTCCTATTTCTGGTTTATCAATCGTTCTTTTGCATGTAACTGATAAATATGGAATTTGGTAACGATGAAACAAAAGTTACGACCGCTGGAGCTGTAACAGACAAGTATAACTGTAGGTGTGTGTGGATATATTTGGAAACTTCACTGCAGGAATAATCAAGCAGAACAAGATTAGAATTTCATATAGTTTAGTGAACAAAGGGAACCCTTAATACACAATCCAGGTCCCTTTAGCAGGAAAAAATCGGACAAGCACTTACAAGACTTACACAGATTAATTATTATTATTTATTACCGTCCACCTTTTGCACCTTAGGCTAATTCGGACGGGTTATCTACAGGTTACCACCCTTTTCTAGCTAGGGTGAGAATTAGGATGTTATTTAATGAACTCCGTCTCTAAATAATTTCTTTTGCCCAGGCAAGAATCGAACTCGAGATGTGAGATTAAGGTCAACTCTTTAACTCACATGGCTAACCTGAGCCCATAATCATAATATACCCATAATCTTTTGCCGGATCTTTCTGGAATTCAGGAAACGACCTCGCTGATGTATCAGAAAAATCGGCCTCAAAAGATATCAAAGCTCCAGTATGATACAACGAAACAACAAAATCAATCTAAAAACTACCATTACTAACAGACTCGAATAATTTCAGTTTTTTTGCAATTTCTGAGCCGTAAATGAAATCCTTATAGGAAATAAAATTGTCCACAGCTATCCACCCAAATTGGTCAATATATTTATTGCACCATAACGTTTCGGCCTTTATTGTCTATCTTCAGATAACCTCGATATAAAATATTAATATCAAGTATGAGGAGCATGACCAGATCATTGTCCATATGTATTAAAAATATATATAAAAAGTCAACTTATTTACAACTCATCTCACAGTGTGTAGTGTGCATGCCTTATCTACTATCGGAGCAAATAAAATAATTTAAAAAAGAAGTAAAACGTTTAGAAGACAATTTACGTGTTCCGGAAAAACTTGTATTTTATAATAGAAGACTGAAAACAAAAAGTCCGCCAAGCAGGGGCTTTTCAAACTAAGCAAAGATCCCACGTGCTGGTATAGCACACCACTAATGTAATCTCATGTATTCTCTATTTCAAAGTAAAAGTTCGAGGATTAGTAGTGGGGGTTTACTAAAGGCTGAAAATAAGAAAGTACTAATAACTCACTTAATAATTGAGTTTAAAAGTATATAGAACAGCAATGATACAACATTAATAGCTTAACAAAGTTTGTTCTATAACATTTTTCAATCCGACTTATAGCAACTAAAACTTTTGAATTTTAAAATTCCTCCTATTCCACCCCCGATTCAACCCATTAAATAATATGCTCTTTATGGTTGAATGAATTATGGTGTAGAATAAATAAGCATTTTCGACGTAAGAAGGTAAAATCTTAAATGATGATATCACCACATAAAGTATTTGCATGAACCATTCACAGTAAAACTTCAATGAAAACAATATTTGGTATTTAAGCTTAGAATAGTGATTCCTGGTACCACAGTTTATTCTTAATATTTTTATTTTATTTTATTCTTACAATAATCGCATTTCACGACTGGTGCGATTTAGCGACGAATCAGTTAAATTTCTATAATCACTTTATTATATTTCTGCAAATACCTTCAGAATCGTCCGACATTATAATATTTAAAAATATTGTTATGTTTCAAGTAGTTTTATACGCGGTCTATATACTGGCTACGGTCATGTAGTAATTCAGTCAAAGTGTATGTAGGTCTATTTGAATCAGTATGTGTTTTATAGTAAGTCTACAGTTACAGTGTTGGAAGTAGGGCCCGTCTTCTCCAGTAAGGAAGTAAGTGTGATTCAGTCGTGAATGGCCAATTCTTCATCTCGTTAAAACTACTTCTTCCCTTGTTAATATGAACCCGAATATCTATGTAAATATAAATGATAGAGAAAATATGTACATACCGACAGTTACATGATTTACATTTACAATAAGATTGGTTCAATAACATTTTTCGGTCCGACTTATAATAATGGAGATATTAAAAATTTTCGAAATCGAGTCTGATAACTGTGACCGCTAGAGCGGTAACAGACAAGTATGTATATAATTTTGAACGACCCTCATTTTCGTCATCTACTAGATAGGTTCGAAGGATATTTGAGGAACTTTTTCGCAAATCGCGTCATGAGTACAGCCTCAATAGTTGATTTCCCTTAAGGGAAATCTGCTTAAAAGTAATCGTTTTATAATTTAAGTAAATCAGCTAATTTTTCAGTTACTCTCATAAATTCATTGCGCAAATGTGTCACCCTTCTCTATTAAAAAAAAAGTCCGTCACGCAGGAGCTGCGTTAACTAAAAAAAAAAAAAAAAAGAAGCTTTTTTAGCTATACCTCAATGCATCTCTCACTCTCCGTATTTTATTTTAGGATTTGACCTAAGTCCATTTATTATGTTCACTTCTGTTAGATATTTATTTTGTGTTTTTATTTATTGATATTAATATGATTAATGATCCTGTTGTTATGTATAGATATTTTATTGATGTTATTGTTTTTCATGTGTAGCTCTGAAGATGGAGACAATAGTCTTCGAACGCGCTTAGCACTGAAATAAAAATTTGTGAAGAATTGGACGTATTTACCTCTCTCCAAGTAAAAATATTCTTCACTTCCAACAACACTGCTGTGGAAAAGCAGATTTCCCACTTGCGTCAGGTATTTATATTTATCTCATGACGTAAAAGTTCAATGAGAAGAATATTTGTTATTTAGGCTTCAAATAAAGTGCTTCATAATATAACAGCTTATTGTTGATATGACATGAGTAGGGCTGGGGGTTTACTGAATGCCGAAAACTAAAAAAACGCAAATATCTCGGTTAATATTAAAGATAATGAAAACGTACATAACAATATTAATTTTCAATATGATTGGTTCTATACAATTTTTCGATCCGACGCATAATATTCGTCGAAATTATATATATATATATAATACACATAATATAATTCGAAATTCCAGCCCTCTAAATCCCCCTCCCCCAGTCCGATTTCAGCCGTTAACGAATTCAATCTTTCTTTTTACATAAAACACTTATGACCTCATTAGCAGATTTCCCTTAAGGGAAATCAGCTATTGAGGTCGTACTCATGACGCGAGTTTCGAAACATTTCTTCAAATGTCCATGGATCCTACCCAGGAGATGACGAAAATGAGGTCCGTTCAAAATTATATATATATATCTATATATATATATATATATATATAGATATATATATAGATATCTATATATATATATAGATATATATATTTGTCTGTTAACGCTCTAGCGGTCGCAATTTTTGTTTGATCGTTTCCAAACTCGGAATTTAATCGTTTTATGTAAAAAGGAAGAGCAAGTTCGTTAATGGCTGAAATCGGACCAGCGGGAGGGGGGGTTTAGAGGGGGGGATTTTCGAAAATTCGAAATATCTCCGTTACTGTACGTCGGATCAAAAAATTGTATAGAACCAATCTTATTGCAAATTAAATTTACTATAAATATTGTTCTATACATTTATTATGTATCTTTAATATTAACCGAGATATTTGGATTTGTATTGTGAGTGTGATCAGCTATGTTTGGGAATTTCCGCCGAGCGCACTAGCGCTAGTGTGGCCGTTTCACTAACTATTCGTCCTCTTGAGAATAGGTTATTACTAGGCAGATTTCTCTATTGTAAAACTTCACGTGGGAAATCTGCTTAGTTTACGCAGCCCCTGCGTGACGGACTTTTTTCGATATATACTAGGTAGTATTGATGAACATTTGAAGAAATTCTTCGAAAATCGTTTCATGAGTGAAACCTCAATAGCTGATTTCCCATAAGGGAAATCTGCTAAAATATAATTATATGGCAAAGAGAGATATAATGTTTGCGAGCGATGAAAAACTCTTTTTTTACTCAGTGACCGTCTGTCTCTATTCTTTTTTGGAAAAATACCTATCTAAAGGCCTGGCACCCAGAAATTGGTGTATATTTGAATGGAGAGGTTGTCCTTGGAGAATTGATAATGTGGGAGGTTGTGAAAGATGATACTGGAAGCACGGCAAGCACGACTCCAAGTCCCACGATCCCTTTGTCCTGGGGTTCCGCCTTCCTACGGTCAGATAGGCACCGCGCCAACCTGTTGAAATTCATTCTAATCGATGACGGTTCGGCTCTTTCACCAACTCAAACAGTGCTGACCTCGGCCTCTACAGGATTCAGAGCAATTTCAAAGGCATTTATCGTTCTTAGGATGAAAGGCCGAGATCTACCGAGCCTTCAATTTGTAACTTCTGATATACAGCCAAAGTCCGCTACGCAGGGGCTGCTCAAACTAACCATATTTCCCACATGATGATATAGCATACATAAAATCTAAATAGATGACGCCATCACACAACGAATTTGCATGTATCGCTTAGTGAAGGTCTCTTGATAACAATATTTGGTTAGAACGAGAATAAAGTGGTTTGTGTTATCTTACTGTTGATATGACATGAGAGATGAAAACTAAGAAATCCAAATATCTCCGTTAATATTCATGATAGAGAATGTAAAGATATAACAACATTTATAGGTAATTTAATTTGCAATAACATTGGTTATGTACAATTTTTTGATCCAACGTATAGTAACAGAGATATTTGAAATATCCGAAATTCTCCCACCTCAAAACACCCCCGCCCCTCCCTCTAGACCGATTTCTGTCATTAACGAACATGATATAATATCGTATTAAGTAACGATCCAACAAACATTACGACCGCTAGAGCGTTAACAGACAGAAGTATATATAATTTTGAACGGACCTTATTTTCATCCTCTCCTGGATAGGATCAATGGACATTTGAGGAATTTTTTCGACAACTGAGTGATGAGTACAACCTCAATTGCAGATTTCACTTTCTAAAACGTGTTGGAAAAAAGGAAACTGCAAGCAGAAATGAACAAAAATTTTTCTTTCTTAGTGATAGTAAACCTAAGGATTGATGTATTTAAATTAACAAATGTGAAGCGTACTTTTTGTTTTATTCAAGAGGTCTGAACGTTTCAAAAAAGTTATTTATTTATGTCTAAGATATACTAATCGGGACGGGTTATCTATCCTTTTCAAGTCAGAGTGGGACTAAGGATTTTATTTAGTGAGTTTGTCACTAAATTAATACCTGTGCCCACGTGGGAATCGAATCCACGACACTAGCTTGTTAAGAAATAATTTTACCTGTGTATATCACATATTGATCTGAACTTAATAATTAGACGTAGGAATTTCAAGGAGCTAAGATCAATATTTAAAAGTAGTGCGTTCGAGTTTTACCTCGGCAACTGGCGTACATTTTATATTTCTATATATTTTATTTTCTATTTGTAGTTTCAGTTTTAAGCAGGTTGTATTTCTAGGAGGAATGCCATGTCTTTTTATTTTTTATTTTTATGAGTATATTTATTGTTAGGATGCATTATTTTTAGACAACTATGTATGAGGCGTTTTTTTTTGTTTTTGTTGTTCTCTTCTGTTTTATTTTTTTATTATTATTTTTTGTGTTTTACTTTTTTTTTTTTTTTTTGTGAGTGCTACATGTTAGGTTGAGGCTAAGAAACGTTTGGGTGCTAGCAATTTTTTTTTTTTTTTTATATATAATGTTCTTTATGGACATTCAAGGGGCTAAATAATTGTGTCTTTTAAATATTATAGGTTAAAGAAATTGTATTATTGTTATTAGTATTTTATTATTCTATTTTTTAATGTACTTAAAACCCAAATAAACAAGTAGAAGTAGTGTGTTTTTACCTGGGCAACTGGCATATATAAGTTAAGTTAAATAAACTCCTTAATCTACTCCTGGCTAGAAAAGGGGAGTAACCTATAGACAACACATCCCAATTAGCACAAAATAGATGTTAATAAATTACAATCTGAAAGGAGCTCAGGTTAGCTGGAGTTGAGTCGCTGGTCTTAATTGAGTCTTGGGTTCAATTCCCTCGAGGACTATAGACATTTATTTAGAGTGAAGGCACCCCAGGAATGTAGGTTTACCAAATGAATTGTATCCAACTTCTTGAATTTGTTTATCCCTATTTTTTGTTCTTAGCTTTAATTATTTACCCCATACTTATGCAACGAAACCCCATTTGAATGAAATATTCAATTATGAACGGAATGGAAGCTTTTGTCATGACCAAATCAATTGACCAGATGTCTTACACTAGTGATGTGTGAACCTTCTTTGAGAACTATAAAACTACCGGCTTAGACAAAAAAAAAATTAAATTAAGTTGATGTTCATCTTTGTTCGGGATTACTCCCTCTGATGAAAATAGTACTTATTTTCAAATCGATTAATAGCATTAAATGTATAATAAAATGAACCCCCAGTCGATATAACCGAGTCTAATTGGCTGATCTACGAGTTATTATTTTTCCTAGGCACGTTGGATATAAGAATTTTGTTCTGTCAGTCCGGAACTAATTCTATTCCGATTATCCACGCGGGAATCGAACCCAGTTCTATTTCCAGTATGCTTAATACACAACTAACCTTGGGTTTTAAGTCGATGCTGAAATATTACACTCAGGGGCAAGTCGATTCACGACCACTCAGGTGACTTAACCTCTTTCAATTTAAAAAAAGATATCCGAAAGTACATACTGAAGTCTTTCTGAGTTCGAAATGTATCAAGTTTTAATAGTAAATGGGACTCAATTGAAGATCTGTAAGCAGCTTTTGGAACTATGCCCAAAACTCAAACTTGTTTTGTCTGTATTTCAGCAGTACGATTTATATCAAAGACAAGTTAACCAAAAGTGCTGTTATAAACACATAACGTGGGCACCCAAAACAGCTAGTTTACACTTAAATACTCATGGAAAAATCGGCTTTCATAATGAACTACGTAATAAGAAATAAAACTAATTGCTAAACTAAGTGCTAAACTCTACTAAAGTATAACAATTAAAAAGTTCTACAGCGTAAATTCAGATTATTGCAAAGAGGTATGAGATTCAATACAAGAAATTATGCACAACGTCCCCTGTGTCGGCGAAATGATGAAGCCTTCAAGAAATGCGGGCAAGTGATAATCACTGAAAAACGTGGACATATGGACAGGCTATAAGGGCAAGACCATAGGGTTTCTTCGAATATATGGATATGACTGGAATAAGATAAAAATAAGGTAAAAAATATAGAGAAAATAAATACAAATCACTTTCATAATTTATAAAAGAGCAAATACAAACATAAGTGAAAATGGATTCACTTGTCATTTATTTGAAGAACAATATATTCCCTTAGCTAATTTCTGCATTCCTATACGCAAACTTAATGCTTTAAAACTTTTAGCAATATGCTATCCTCCTAAAGAGAGAGCATATGTACTTTATATAATTCTGAAATAATATACTTGGATTAAAAAAAAATATATATCAAGACTTCCGTAGGGACAAAAACATTGAAGAACTGAAATGTGAGTAACAAAAATTGAAACAGGGGTGAGAGACCTAAATCTGAAAAATAATAACTTATTCTACGCAAACCAAATTATAAAATGACACATAGTATGCTCATCATGATTTTTACTCTTATTTTTAAAATAAAAAATGCAGTTACCTGTATATACCTTGGGTATTTTGTTGCCTACATCCTCCCATTCAAAATTGAATGTGAAGGTTATATATAACCTTAACGAAATTACATAATCATTTAGTAGTTTTGATAAATGATGTAATTAACAAAAAAAATAATATAAACTAAGTTAGTTTAGAGT
The DNA here is from genome assembly GCA_019009955.1 of Riptortus pedestris. Classification (NCBI taxonomy): domain Eukaryota; kingdom Metazoa; phylum Arthropoda; class Insecta; order Hemiptera; family Alydidae; genus Riptortus; species Riptortus pedestris. Next base: position 45,222,023 of record CM032228.1, read on the forward strand.
CGTGGGTTCGATTCCTGGTTAGGCCATAAGAAAGTTACTTAGCGACGAACTAACGTTGAGCTGCGTAAACTAATTTTCTATCTGCCGGAATGGCGCACTGATGCCGTCTCAAATTTAATTTTCTACCTTGTATGTAATTAGAAAATTATGTCAATTAGACACCAAATTTAAAGATGTTATGAGAATCATCTAAATACGGTGATCTATTGGTGAAAAATGAAAATCCTTTAATGACTAGGTGTGGGAGGGGGGGGGGGGTAATCCTAGGGTTGTAATCCTAGAGTGGCGAGTTCGATTCGAGCCTGGGCAAAGGAAATTATTTAGTGACGAAATTCATTAAATATCATCCTAAGTCCCACCCTGACTAGAAAAGGGTGGTAACCTGTAGATAACCCGTCCCAATTAGCCTGAGTTGCAAAAAGTGGACGTTAATAAATAATAATTAATAAAACTAAAACAAGGGAGATATCTCAATTTTTTCATTTTACGTTCCCCTAAACCCACCCTCCCCGTGGTCCGATTACGGACATTGACAAATTTTATCTTTAGCATTATATAAATCGTTAAATATTGACTATGGTATTGATCATGTAAATTTTGAGGTTTCAACAAATTTAGGGGGTCTCATGTTAGCTATGTGAGTTAAGCATTGATTGATCTTAATCTCAATTGGTAAAACCTAGAGTTGTGAGTTTAATTCTCACCTGGTCAATATTATTATTATTAAAGCCCCCTTTTTGACTCTATGGCTAATTTACAGGTTATCTACTGGTTACCACCCTTTTCTAGCCAGGGTGGGACTAAGGATTTTATTTAATCCAACTCTAGGTAATAAATTTCTATTGACCAGGTAGCAGAAATCGAACTCGCCCCCTGATTATTTGAAATTTATTTAATGATGAGCTCATTAAACACATTTAGTTCGTCGTAGTATAGTAAAAGTATGGTAACCTGTAGATAACTCTCCCCAATTGGCATTAGTAGCACAAGTTGGGCGTTAATAAATAATATTTAACATTTACTATAAAATATAATCATTATTGAGGACGTCACCCTACTATCGCACATATTAAATGACGGATGGAAACAAGTTGTGGTATTTAGACTTAGAATAGAACATTTCATGATATATCAGGTATTATTTATTAATAAGAAATGTGTAGAATTGGGGATTTACTAAAGGCTGAAACTAAAAAGAACAAACAAATATTTCGGTTAATATTCCAGATATACAAAAAAAAAAAAAAAATGTATAGAATAAGATATACAGAAAATTCAATTTGCAAGAAGAATGGTTAATAACAATTATCCGACCTGACTCTTCGGATCAACGGGGATAATTTTTTCTCAACGGAGATATAATTTTCTGTCTCCTCCCCCCCTCAGCCCGATTTCAGTATTTAACGAACACCCTTAGTAACCTACTAAGCGGCAGTTCTATTATCAATTTTTTTTAATTTTTTTTTATATCAAATACCACCTTCTTGTATTCAACTTGAAATATCAGCTGGGATTTGTTTTTGTTTTTTCAGAGAAAAATGATATTTCTTGGGGGAGAAAAAGGAATTAAAGGAGAGACCATATTGGGTAATTAGATGCTGATCGATGGGAACTGAAGAAAGTGTGAAATGAGAAAGAGAGCAAGTGAGAGTGGATGAGGCGGCCATGGTGGAAACGGAAAGTACCAAAGAAAATGAATGAGTCTCCAAAGCGTGATTAGTGAAACATTTCTAAATGAGACACTTTTTTATTTTCTCTTTCGACCATACTGTCCATTTAAAAAATGGAAATAAAAACAACAACAACAACAAAGAGAGAAGAAAGTCCGTTAATCGGGTGCTGCGTAAACTAAGCAGGTTTTCCGTTAAAGCGTTGACCTAAATCTCACTTGGCAAACCTAGAGCGGGGAGTTCAATTCCCCCCTGGGCAATAGGCATTTATTTAGTGACGAACTCATTAAATAATATCCTTAGTTCCACCCTCTCTGTAGATAACTCGTCCAAATTAGCCTATGTCACATAATGTGGACGTTAATAAATAAAGTTATAAAACAATAGTTGTAGAAAATTTAAATTCCAACAACTTTCATTATATACAATATTTCTGGGCCGTTTTCAGCCGAAAAAATAATATAATCTTTAGTCTTCCACAAAATAGTTAAAATTTGAGTGTAGTGGTGATTATGTAACACCTTGTAGTATGGGAATTAATAAATGATGAGGTAACTGAAAATATTTGCAAATGCCTCACACAGTAAAACATCAATGAAAAGAATATTTGGCATTTCAGCTTCAAATAAAGTGTTTCATGGATATAACAGATTATTGTTAATATGACATGAGAAGGGGTGTGTGTTTACTGAAGGCTGAAACCTAAAAAAATGCAAATATCACGGTTAATATTCAAAATAGAGTAAAATGGAAAATAAAAACTTAGATGAAATTAAATTTGCTAACAAAAGAGTTCCAATATACGTAATATAATTTTTCGATCAAACGTATAACGACAGAGATATTTGGCATTTTTGAAATTCACCCCTCTAAACCCTCCTCCTCTCAAGTTCAATTAGTGAGCCATTAACGAACTAGATCATTAGTTTTACATAAAACGTTAAAAAATGTTGATTATGGTAAGGATCCAACAATAGTTACGACAGCTAGAGCATTATCAGACAGGCACAAACCCACAAATGCGAGAGTGCACTCATACATACATACATACATACACACACTAAGTTCTTCTCGTTTAATCTTTTTGACTTTGACAACTATTTTTTGTGACAATTCGTTTAAAAACTGAATTATGTCATCTCAAATGAGAAACGTTTTTAGTACGTCTTGATGATAGGTAGCGTTGTATGTAAGCACACGAAGAAATTTCCGACTCCCTTTTTCTGACACGTGTGTCCCCTAGTTTCAGTAAATATTTAATCGATCCTTCAGAACAAGTTCAAATAATTAAAATACGATATAACAGATGCGAAACTTAAATGTAGTTGGCCCACATTTTAAAAAGCTTATACTGTTTCAGGAATATTAATGCGGAAGATGTTCATTTTAAAGTTGATACATCAGCCTCAACCGCCCCTCGGGGTTTCCCGGATTTCGACAAGCTGCAATTGGATGCAACTAGACGGGAGCATGTTGCCAAACTCAAGGTTAAAATGATAGATGAGAACGAAGAGTACCTAACGAAACATCCACAGGTACATTCATGAAAAACTGTAAATTAAATATTATAATTATAATAATATAAAGAAATTGTTTGGACATTATTGTGGCCCTATAAATGATTCGGATGTGCATAGGCCATTATCTCCTGCATGCCAAACATGCAAATTGTAGCTGTATTGCTGAATTTGGAAGTCGTGGTGTCATCAGGACGAGCAGTTTTTCAGTGGCATCTTCATCAGACTAACAAATAATAAAAGCGGAGAAGTAGTATTCGACATCAGTCAGATGAATACCCCAAGACCCAAATTGTTAGAAAGCCATCCTTTTTTAACTACGATTTATGAAAGACATCTCCTGGTTTGTGAATACGAAATAAAGCTTAGTGTTGGAAGATACAACCTCCAAACAAGGAGAACTTTCAATCTTTATGACTGAAGGTTACTTGGAAATAAAAAGAAAAGTCATAAAGTAAAATACTTGTCAGTTACTCGGGCAATTAAACACATTAACTTTATAGCTTTGAGAAACTTAAACAGTAATTTAATGTTAGAGAGTTCCAGCTATATTCTTCGACCTGCACCGATTTACTTCAACTTTCTTCTAGCCATTACACGTTAGACAGTTTCCAGAACTCTTTCTACTGAACAGACGAGCTAATTGGTGTGATGTAGAAAATCAAAAAGAATTCGAAGCACTCCATTAACTGCAGTCTTACGAAAGGCAGTGCGAAACATCTACCGTAAACATAAGTTACCGTAAGGGTCATTTCATGAAATAGGCGAATTGGTTATAATAAAATAACTTATTCACTGCCCAGTAACAGTCTGGAAAGCTTGATTATTAAGCTCACTATCCTAATTTGGATGAGGTCTCGTTTCTCTACATTTTAGTGTTCATTAACTACACCCGTCGTAGTTTGGCCTAAATGAGAATTGTGAGCCACGCCATAACAGAATTTCAAAAAGATGGCAGAAATATATAGTCTTGGAAATATTTCACCATCTACAGGATAAAAGCTGTGGAAAATGTCGAAAGTGCAAAAAAAAAATGTTTGCTTTTCGGAGAGTGGTGAGTGTAAATAACTAAAGTAATATCATCCAGTAGTTGTTTGATTTCCGAATTAGAGCAGGTTTGCTGACAACTAGACGTTGCAAGTGCAAAAGAAGAACGGAAATTTATACGGCTTCACTTCGTCAGGTGATACTTCATTATTTCTACATTTCAATTTCGTCGACCTAGCTTCTACTTCTGATGATAAGAAAATATCTCTTTGAAAATCCATGATACTTATTCTGACAGTCGTATTAAAATATTTGATTCGTACATAAGCCTTTGTCGAAGAGATGTACTTTTTTATTAAGAAATGTAGGACTTCAAATAACTTGACTATTAGTAGAACTATAAATTTCACCTGTCATGAGCATATTTCCGATAAGGGAAATCAGCTATCGAGGTCGTACTAATGACGAGATTTTTCCTCAAATGTCCATCGATCCTTTTCGAGATGACGAATATGAGGTCCGTTCAAAACTAAGCTCCTTAACCAGAAACATTACAGACAATAGTTTTCCGCACTTATAAACATGAAAACAATTGACAATATTCTATTCGTATTCTGCGCTGCTGGATTATTACAATATATTTGCAAATTTCCGATTTAGTTAGCGATGATTTATTAAAGAATCTTAGGTGCATTCTACCTTCTCAGCTTAGGAGCATACAAATAACCCAAGTGGATGATAGTAATTAAGCAACATTTAAAATCATTTCATTTAAAAGTGACGATACTTCTGGTCCAATGCATCGGATAGAGAAATGGCATAGAATATAATTTATAGATATTTTTATCATAAACAAAATGAAAGGTCCTATACCATTTTTTAAATGACTAATACGTACGGTGAAATATGAATGTTTTTACTTTCATCCGCACAAACCCCTCTCGGCCTGAGTCTATTTTGATCAAAATGTGAGGTTTACAACTTGTTAGACAGTAGAGTAATCTCAAATATGAAATTTCAATATTAATTATTTATAATGCAAAATAAAAACTCTTCCATTTTTCATATTAAGGCTTTTTAATCATATATTTCTTTAGGTTGAGGCACTCATAAGATTGATATTAATAGAGGTCCTCTGCCACAAACCATACAATGTAAGAAAATTCATCAAAGACCTTTTGATGCATGAAAATCTTGAAACAAGAGTTGCCAAGATAATTCTTTCAAAAAGACTAAGTAATCATTCATTATCTACTACTTTTTTAATATAATTTTATAGTATTTCTTTCCTGTTTTAAAATAATTCATGGAGAAAAATATCAATTGCGAATTAAATCTTTATATATATATCTATATATATATAAAATTGTAACCTCTGTCTGTACATTGATTTTTTTCGCGAAATTTCACGATAACTTTTCGTTTCACATGTCATAGACACCATAACTGCATTTTGTTTCTTTGGTGTCTGTTTGTTTGTTTGTTTGTTTATTTGTTTGTTTGTTTATTTGTTTGTTTGTTTGTTTGTTACCTTTTCACGCATAAACGGCTGAACCGAATTTTATGAAACTTGGTATGTATATTACTACCAGCCCAACTTAGACTTTAGGCTATATTAATATTCTCTCAGACGAACAGGAGTGGGGGTTATAAGGGAGGCCTGAAATTAAAAATAGCGATATTTTGTTTTCTATTGGTTTTTCACCAATTATGCACATAACAAAAGTTGTTTATTTTGATATTTAGAGTAACTTTTGTTATATATACTTTTGTCGTATATCGAAGTTTAAATGCGTTATACGCTAAAAATTATAGCGGGAGTCAACAATTTATTAGGCACAAAAGACTCAACCGAACTAAACCAAACTCGGTATGTGAATTACTACTAACGCCTTCCTTATAATAAGCCATACTAACATTTCTAGGGACGGGCAGGAGTGGGGGTTATATGGGAGGCCTGAAATTAAAAATAGCGATATTTCGTTTCCTATTGCTTATTCAGCAAATATGCCCATAAAAAAAGTTGTTTATTTTGTTATTTACAGTAACTTTTGTTATATACACTTTTGCCGTATACGGAAGTATAAATGAGTTATACGCTAAAAACTATAGCGGGAGTCCACAATTTTATTTGGCACAAAAGACTCAACCGAACTTAACCAAACTCGGTATGTGAATTAGCACCAACGCCTTCCTTATAATAAGCCATACTAACATTTCTAGGGACGGGCAGGAGTGGGGGTTATAAGGAAGGCCTGAATTTAAAAATAGCGGTATTTCGTTTCTTATTGCATTTTCGGCAAATATGAACATAACAAAAGTTGTTTATTTTGTTATTTAGAGTAACTTTTGTCATATTCATTTTTGTCTTTTAACAAAGTATAAACGAGATATACACTATAAACTAAAGCGGGAGTCAACGATTTCATCGAGCGCTTAACGAGTAAACCGAACTAACAAAAAGTCAGTATGCCAATTAGCATTAATTCTTCCATGATTATAAGCTATATTAAAATTTTTAGGTTAGAACGGGAGTGGGGGTTATAAGGGAGGCCTGAAATAAAAATTCGCGATATTTCAGTGTCTATTTGTCTACGGGAAATATGACAATTTGGAGGACAGTGAAGACTTACATAAAAAATTAATTTTATTATTAACAATTGCCAACAACGGGAATTAACCCTAAACACTGGGACGGGTAAATGTCAAAATATTGTGCAAATTAAAGCCTTGCCAAAAAAATAACATCACCATTCAGCCTCAAATCAATTCCCGGGCGAAGCCGGGTATCTGAGCTAGTATATATATATATATATATATATATATATATATATATATCACTATGAACGTTTACATTTCGTAAAATAACTTCTTCTTGGAGGATTAGGTTAGCCATGAGAGTTAATGCGTTGGCCTTATTCTCGCATGATTAACCTAGATTGATGAGTTCGATTCCTACCTGAGCAATATGAATTTATTTAGTGATGAACTCATTAAATAAAATTGTTGGTCCCACTCTGGCTAGAAAAGGGTGGTAACCTGTCTATTACCCGATCTAATAGCCATAGTAGCAAAACGTGGACGTTAATAAACTACATCTTCCGATGTCGTCGGAGGGACTTTAAGTTATGTTATTAAGTTCTGTATAATAAAATCTCTGGTCAACATTTTTTATATTTAAATATTGCTGAAATGGCTCTAGTGGAGACCACCATAACTCCCCCATAACAGTAGGAAGGAACCTGCTTTTTCTTTTTTGAAAATATACTTTTTGAAACTACTGGAAACAATGTTTTAGCAGGCATTCTAAATGTTTATATTGCTTGGAAATGTTTTCAGTGAAATAGTAGTACTCGAAATCCAACTACTCAACTTTTTGAACTAGCTTTCTTTGAACTGCAAGAGGCGAGTACGTCACTGCCAACATTTACGTGAAAATGTGGCTTGAACTCGGTCAGGTGCTTAAAATTTCGTAAAATAATATTTCCATGTGGGCTTAGGTCAGCCATGAGAGGTAAGGCGTCAACATAAAGCTAATCTGAAATGGTAAACCAAGAGTGGCGAGTTCAATTCCCTCCTGGACAATAGGAATATATTTATTTACCTACTGATTAAATAAAATCGTTAGTCCCACCCTGGCTGGAAAAGAGTGGCAGCCTGTAGATAGCACGTCTCAATTATCCTTATTTGCATAAAGTGGACATTAATAAGTAACAAGATTTCAAATCAATCACCAACAGTAAATCGTTAAAGCCCTGAGATTTGCGGATCAGATCATTGCTGTTAATGTAGAAATTCATATAACAAAAGTTCACTAACTCTTTTTCTGAGGGGTCATTTTTTTTTCATACAAACAAGATATCGTAAGTGAACTTTGAGTTAAGGACAATTATAAAAGTTTAATGTAGGTAGAGTTACAGAAAAAAAGTGAATGTTCTAAAAATTAAATTTTGTTAGATACGATATTTTGCAGTAACACGCACAACATTCATTTTATTCCTTTAATACTTAGTATGGCGTATGGTGCATTATTTGAAAACTTATTCGAATGTTGGATTTCGGAAAACTCTTAGTAGATGAAAGCCCGATGATTGATTTACTATGTACTTCGCCTAACAAAAAAGTCTCATACAGGATATAATTGTTGCAGATTTAGAACGAGCTCACACTAAAGAGTATTTCGAACACGTTGCCGACTGGGAGACCAAGTGCGCCACTATCGATAAAAACGAACTCCCAACTCCTGAATGGCCAGAATCCAGGCCTTACCGAAAGGAGACGAGAAGGGATAAGAAGGAATATTGTCATCTACATTATTTTAAGGTAAATTTAAAGAATGAAATTAAAATGAAGTAAACATACAGATAATTAAAATAAATCCATTCTAAAATGTTTGAACCTGGTGTACAAAACATTTAAACGAAATTTTATAACGTTCAGATGATAAGAAAAATAAAATCCTATTGTCAGTCTAAATTAAGCCTATTTTGACAAAAATGGTAAATCAATTAACAAATTGTTGGTCTCATGTCCATTACTTCGTAAAGAATTTAAATTTCGTTGACAGTTTCTAAGGGTAAATTGGAATTTGCGTGATAACAAAACCGTAAAGTGTTTTTAATTATTTACAATTTATTTTTAATTGTAATCATGGATGGAAATCCTTCATTTCAATGGGGGGGGGGCTGAAATATATGTTAATTTTTGTTTATAAGTTTTTGATATTAAACCAGCAATAACTACCTATAATTTTCATGGATTCTGTAGATCAAAATTTCATCTGGCGAATATATAAATTGCAGTAGTTTCATATTAGCCTGAAGGCAACAAATGTCAAAGAAAGTGGAATAGTTGTTTCTGTTCAACCTCTCTCGACGGTCGCAGTTTTTGTCTCATCGTTACTAAATTCGATATTTAAACGTTTTATGTAAAAATGAAGATTATGTTCATTAACGGCTAAAATCGAACAAGTGGGAGGGAAGGTTTAGAGAGGAAGAATTTCTAAAATTCCAAATATCTCCGTTGTTATGAGTCGGATCAAAAAATGGTATAGAATCAATCTTATTTCAAATGTAGTGTTCTATAAATGTCGTCCAATGCATATTTTCTCTATATTGACATTAACCGAGATATTTCCATAGTCAACACTAAAGATATTTGTTATGCGATGAAATTGGACCTAGAATAATGATGGTTTAGAAGGGGAGGATTAGATAATTCAAAATATCTTCGTTATTATGAGTCGGATAATAAACTGTTATAGAACCAATCTTGTTAAACTTTTGATTTTCTGCAATTGTTGTTTTATGGAATTTTAGGTAACTCGAGTATTAAGCGAGTTAATCCTACATTCTACTTAGTTTACGCAGCCCCTGCGTGAAGGACTTTTTTTTTGCATTAAGATTCAGATTCAGGAGTTTCTTCGAGGTGATGAACAACAATAACTTTTGGGCTCCTTTCCAATTCCTACTAATTATTTTTCGAATTTATTTAAGCTTAAATTTATTGTTATGTTATCATTTTTTTTATTTTAGAGAATCATGTATGAACCGGTCTTTTTTTTATCTGCTTAGTTCAAGAAATGTCTCAGCTTAAAAAATTTAATGTAATACAAACAGATAAAAAATAAAACTTTCCTCTCCCTTACAACACTTTATTTCCCACAAATCATAAATTGTTATGAAAGTGAAAGATCTTAATTCCTATATACATGCCCCGACCCGCATATACTTAGTAAGAGTACTCATATAGGAAAAAAATATTATGTGGGCATCGCATGACTTCCGTGCACTTCTATTAAATAAAATAAACAAATTATTCAATTGAACTTCATTTAAAATCAGTTCATTTGAATGTGATATAGGATTGCTCCGTTCAAAAATGTCATAGAACATGATTTATAGATATTTTTTTGATAAACGAAATAGACGTGTGCAATGTTTTGTATCTCTAATACATAAGGAGGTTTTTATTTATCGCCCACCTTTAAACCGCTCTCTCCTTAGCCGATTTCGATGAAAAGGGTAGTAGGGCAACTAGACAAAAATTACTGTTTACGAACAGACGTTACGCCAAAACTAGTCTAAAGGGTCAGAACGGATGATCCCGTTTTTGGTAAGATCCGAAAATCAAAAATGTTCCTTCACTGAAGTTAAAAAGAAAAAATAGATAAAGTAAGACCTAAAGGCTGTTCAGTTAAATAAATAAAACTGAGTTTCTAGGCCATTTCAATATGCAATGTCCAACTGAAATACTGTTGGAACATTTTTACTATAAAAATATGATTTGTTTTCCAGGAACCCTTCTTTTTGTACCCAGCCGAATTGTCGAAGCACAAGGAGAAAAAGGACGAAAAAAAGAAGCCAACTATTTTCAAATTGCCCAAATGGAAATCAACATTTTTACTTAAAGATTTTGTGAGAAAGTGGGGAGATCCTTTGAACGAAGAGCCGAGAGACGAAGACGCTCGGTCGAATGTAACCGATAAAGGGTATTCTAACGAAAAAAAATCAAGAAATATCGGAGAGGATGATGAAGACGACGATATAGCAAGCAAGAGAAGGCAATCAAGGAAGCAAAACGGGACTAGTTCTGACTCGGATGCTTCGGAAAATCATAGACGGCTATTGATAACTTGTTCAACTTGCCGAAAAGCAGTGGTAAGCTACTATCCATAAATACTAAATAAAGATACTAAAGTTGCTGTAACATTAAGCACTTAGTCATTACCTATAGTATTATTGACCCAAGTAAAGCTTCTTAAACATTTTTGGCTTTCGACTAAAATTTGAAATGACATACTTCATTGACAGTATTCCAGAAATGCTCATTTCTTTAGGCTATAAGACATAAAACTGGCATAATCGTCTGTTAGATAATAGTAAATAAGCATGCATATAGTAATGTAAGAGCATTGCCTATAAAAATGAAAAAAAAAAAAAACACAATAATGTAACCTTAATTTTCAGAAGGACGTTAGTTTTCGCTTCTGAAAATCTTGGTTTTTCTTCTCTCTCTTAAGTAACACTTCGTCTTCTTATGTTTACCACAACGAGATAATTATTTTTGTGGCAGATTACGTATTATTCACACAATGACGTATGTTATATTTTAAAATTTGCTTCGGTTTATGAAGCTTAGAGAAATCGTCACAGCTGAGCCCTATCTAAGCTGTCATATCCTGTCGTTGGAAGTTTATAATGATGGGATACAGATGAACATAAACTTTTTCTAACATCTGCTCAATGCTAAATGCAAACGTCTGGACAGACCAGGGAGAAAGAGGGTTTTCTCTTTTTGGGGCTTACCTACTAGTACATCATTTAAGCCTCAGGGAGGAAAGATAACAGAGAGCAAGAGCATTAACATAAAACCTGGTGTAAGTTCTAGAATAGTTGTACAGACCACTTGCTTTTATGTCCTGCAGAAAGCTCAAGAACCTCTCACAAAAAGCGGATTTGATTAATGTATAAATGAGGAGGGGAAAGAGTAGAGGAAAGAGGAAAGCACTGGAGAATTCGAAAATGAGTACTTTGAGAGCAATATTTGGAGTCGCCAACAAAGAGCATAGACGGTATTTTATAAGCAACAGCAAAGTAATTATATAGCTAACCTCAAAAAGAACAGATTGCAATGCTTGGGACGCCTTGACGAAACGTAACCCGCAAAGCCAAGAAAATGCTACGTGGTACACTAGAAGGAAATTGGAAATGAGCCAACGTCCTGGAGAATACTTTGAGGAGACCGAGCTTTCATGATTGGAGTAGTTTGGCAGGGAACCTCAAGGAATGGCTGAAAATGGCGATCACAGAGGCCCATTCCAGCTATAATATTCGTCTAGAACTGTATCGCCTTAAAAATACAATTTTACATTTTTCTTTATATTTCAGTTTTATTTGATTTGTACAATATTTCTAATGTAAATCGGATGGAACTTTTAAGTTATGTAGGGGAAAGTGGGGTAAAACCGCGTAGCTAAGGTTTGAAGGCTTCCAGAAACCACAATTTTTACCACAAATAAGTAAAGTTTTGTTGAAATAAATAAAGTATATGTTAACGTAACTACAGTTTCAAAAACAAAATCTAAATTTTTAAAGAAGTTTGACCCTGCTTTTTTTGTAAAAAGTCATTTTGTCCTGTTTTACCCCACTAGTAGGGTAAAACCGGGTACATATGTTTTTCTTGTGGGGAAAATAAAAATGTAAAAATTGTTAATCAAATTAATGTTTTTTTTGTTAATAAATGATGTTGTTTGATGCATTAAAACGAACACCCCTTTTGGGAACAATACAAAAAAACAAAGTAAAAATATAAACAAATAACAGCATTAATCTTTTTAGCTATTTCAAAACAATTATATATTTCATTAGTTAAAAGTAAATTCATAGTTACTTACATTTTTTGTCAATATACATGCTTTTACAGTGAAATAATTAAACAAAATTAGGAAAAATTATACTTTTCATGTTTCGAGAATCGTGGCATAGCTGCTACCCGGTTTTACCCCGCGCGTAAAGTTTAAATAAAACATTGGGTCATTCGGGTATAACAAACGATAAAGACAATTACTTAGTGCTAAAATAAAGGTAATTAAATCTTGTACTAAAGGAACTACATGCCTGTATTCTAATTGGAATAAGACATCAAAAGCCTTTTCCACCAAAATCAGAAGCAGGTTCCACAAAAATTGAATTATTGTCACAGAAACAAAACAAGCACGACTAACGGCGTAATGGCCGCTGCTTCTTCTTAAAAGGTGGATTGTTGTTCCTCCGTTATCAGACCGACTGCAGTACACACAACGGCTAAGAGGAGGTACTCGCTTTGCTCCCGACTACCCGCTTTTACCCTACTCACCCCTATCTATTTTCTAGATAGGTCTTCTTTGAATTAACTTTAATCTGATGTTAAGCCAATCGAGAATGAAGTGTGTTAAGAACATCAATTTCTTTTATGTTGCTAATAATAATAATAATCTTTTATGTTGCAGCTTGGGCTCCACAGATCTATCGACGAAGTTGAAATGGTGAGGTCAACGGTCGAGAAAGAACGGACATCTTCTGCCAAGCCTCCTCAAGAGAGTTCGACTCTGTCTAAAAAAAGTTCAAAAATGCAAAAGGCACAGCCTACGCTCTGTGACTACGTCGACAAATTGGACAGGAGCTGGATGAAATCCAACAAAATGCAAGTCTATTCGAGGGTGACGCATAACAGGAAACGCCTGTACAATGAGAAGCTAGAGATGCTGGCCAAGGTTAGGACCAAAGCGAGAGGATCGCACTATGCACACCAAATGGGCGACTACGTACATACTTGGACAATAAGTCCTTATGGAGAAGGTAAGGAATTATCTTCATTGCAACCGTCAAACCTGCTGTTTCTGAATGATATGTCTGGGAAATATAGATTTTCACGAAAAATACCAAACTTTAAGGGAACCCAACAGGCATGCATCTTTAGCAGATTTTCCCTATGGGATACCAGCAATTGAGTGTCTACTAGTGGCGCAATTTTTAGCACATTTCCCTTAAGGGAGTGGGAATTCGAAAATTCAAAATATATCCGTTATGATGAGTCGGATCCTAACATTTTATAGAACCAATCATATTAAACTATTGATGGTCTACAATTATTTTGTTCTGTGTATTTTTTTCGTAACACAAACACTAATCGAGTTATTCGTACTTCCTTATTTTCATGTTTATTTGAGGTACCGTACTCGATATTTAACCATATCATTCAACACTAAAGATCATATTCGTAGATCTCCGTTATGAGTTGGATCGAAAAAGTTATAGAACCTATCTAGTTAAAATATTGATATTTTACAATTGTTATATTCACTTTTTCGTTACTCAAATATCAACAATAAAGTACAAGAGAGGAGAAAATTCTACTAGAGTTCAAATTTGATGAACCCCGCTCGTATTGATTCAAAACGAGTTTTCACGTTTTCAAAAATGACTGGTAGTAATTATAAACTGCAGCTTATATTTGTTGATGTGCTACCTATTAGTTCAACGTGAGATTAAATACTTTCTGACAAGGAAAACTAATGATATCAGTTACTGCGAGTCGATATTACTTATACATAATATACTACGTTTGGATCTATTAATCTATACTAACAAGAGAAATAAAAAAGTCTGTCAAGCAGGGGCTGCGTAAACTAAGCAGATTTCCCTCGTGAAGTTTAATAATAGATAAACCTACATACTGCTAACACAACACCACCGTGAATATTAAGTGAATAAATAGAAACGGTATTAAGAAATCTTTCCCCTTACGGCGGGAAGCGTCTCAAATGTAAACAAACAGGTCTGCCAACGGCTCACCGGGAAAAAACAATAACTGAAACATAATTTTTATCTCAATCAATCAAATTTTAGTAGTCCAAGAATTTAAGACAGGGGGGGGGAGTCATAAGAACATATTTGCATCCATCTCGTATAATAAAGGTCTCTGGAAAACAATATTTGGTATTTAAGCTCCGAATAATGTGGTTTATTATATAAAAGACTATTGTTTATGTAACAGAAGTATAAGGGGGGGGGTGTTACTGACGGCTGAAAACCGAAATATGCAAATATCTCGGTCACTATTCAAGATAGAGAATAAATGTATATAAGAATATTTATAGTACATTTAATTTTAAACAAGATTTATTCAATACACTTTTTCGATCCGACTTATAGTAATGGCAGTAATTATTTCGAATTTTCAAAATTCTCCCCTCTAAACACCCCTTCTCCTGTTTCGGTTTCAGCTGTTAGCGAACTTGTTCTTTCTTTTTACATAAATCGACTAAATATCGAGTTTGGTAACGATCATTCGTCATCTCCTAGGATCGATGGACATTTGAAGAAAAATTTCGAAAATTGCGCCATGAGTACGACCTCAAAATCTGATTTCCCTCAAGGGAAATTTGCTAATAGGTAATCTTAAAAATTCTTCATACATTACAGAAAGATCGTGCCTGTCAATTTACTACCAGGAAAAACTATAGAAATGCGTAGGGTCGGAGGAACTAGATCAGACTACTGACTTAGAATTCCTAATAAAAAGGGAATTCATTTATTTATTTTTTTCAGAAATTGAGTTTGCCGTTCCTGTAAAAGAATTGGATAAAGAAAGTAATATAGAAATGACAATAGACAATCAGAGTCAAGGTAAGAAATGGCTGTTTTGATCGATCATTTATAAACCACGTAGATTTATATTTACTAATTTGGATTTGTAAACTTTTCGATTAGTAGGAATAGACTGGTGAAATTCAAAATAACACATCACCGCCTTCACCTATATGAGAATATGGATATTTCTAGCCAGTACTGAAGTAAAGAAATAATAATAATGAGAATTACCGATTCAGAAGACTTTATTCGTCAGTGAAGATCTTCCAAAACTCCAGTCTCATCAGTTCTTTTCAATTTACCATGAAAATTTAAATTACGAGTAAAATCGGTTTAAAGTATGAAAATAGGCACATTGCATTATTCAAAATATGAAAAAAAATGAATCGACAAGAATAGACCAGAAAATATATACACTAAAAAAAAATATTATTTAAAATTGTTTGTCACTTGTCAAAAATATTAAAATTCTAAAAGGAATCAGTTTCTCTTAAGTTCATAACCACTTCGGTAAATTAACATATATCCAAAAAATATATTTTTAGTATACTTAAAATACATTTTAATTTATATAAATTGACGACAGAAATAAATCATGATGATAATTGCTACAAATATTTTCCATATTCTCCTTCATTAAATTATTTACTTTAAGTTAAAAATAATCTATAGTACCACGTGTGAAACGTCATTCAATATTCTTCAGTATTGAATTCAGCAAGTGACAGGTAGGAAGTTCAAACTTTAATATCACTACTAATACTTCAAAGTTTTAACAGGGCTTAATTTTAATGATGATAATTGTTACCTTTAATGTGAATCATAGTGTTTTTCGGTGAATGTTTTTTTCTGAAGCTAATAAAAAATTGGTCTGAAAAAGTGGGGTTAAATAGGAATTTTGGCGATACACAGGCAGGGCACGTCAGATTGAAAATGTCACCTATATAAAATCGTTTTAGATTTTGATTTTCTATGAGAACCCTTCATTAAAAATATGTCTTTACATTCTAAATTCAAGAGTTAAGTACGCTGGAGAACAACAGGATAAGTTAGAATGTCGACTTCAATGCTAAAATAAATTTCATTATTCACAACTAAGACCTAGGACAGTTTCATTCAGAAATTCACACGACTATAGAAAGAAGGGGAATGAGAAGTGAGTTTGAACCATTCTGTGTGTGTGCGCATAATTTAGGAAGTACTTCATTTCGTCATTTCTGACGAAGAATCGAAGGACAATTTTCGAAAATCGGGCAATAAGCGTACCCTCAATAGCTTATTTCCCCTAAAGGAATCTTGTAAAAATAAAACATTTTTTAATCAAAAGAAATATATTTTCAGGTTCAGATATGAGTAAAGATTTAAATATTAAGAAATTCACAAAATGGATTCTCCCTGCGAAATACAGGAACCCTAACTATCAAGTGGTGATCAAACCAACCAAAGAAGAATCAATAGGTAATAATTAACATAGCCTTAACATTTTAGCTAATCAAAATCTGGTATGTCAATCTTTTTTTTTTCAATGCCTATCATTTAAAAATAATTAAATCATTAAATATCTCACTTAAATGAATAATATATATGTATGCATTTTGCTGTATGCAGCTAGTTGATGTCCTATAATTGATATATTATTTTTTTAATTCGAATGGTGCAGGACGTGAGATTACAGGACTTGGTTCAGGACAAGTATTGAACCAGGGTATTTCTACTGTACAGGCGTCTTTACTCAGCAATACTTTCTACAGCAACAATTGTTATTCCCTTTACAGCCTAAACCTGAATTTCGCCTTTCTTAAAAATCCTATATGAATAGTAATTAAATCATTAAATATATTGATTTATCCCACTGTAACTGCTACTGCTAGAGCTGAACGCCTTCCTTCAATTCCTCTTATTAATCTACAAACCCCTTTTCCTTCGACACCACTAGAGAATTAAACAAGTTTTTTTCCGCCATGGAGGTAATGCAAAATAGCGGTACTGCAGATTAGATAATCCATCAGCAAGAATTGTAGCGTTTTATGTTCAGAAATTTTAGAGAAAGATCTATTTAGGAAGGAGCTCAAGGGAGAGAAGAACTGATCTTTAGGGCACGGAACAACATATGTCTATTGAAGCCATACTAAATAACTAAAAGGAATAACTAAGTAACTACAAACTATCAATATTTACCTGACGGATATGAGTTGGTTGTTGTTGAATTTGCAGCGGCTTACTCAATATGAACTACGGGCTGGGTGGAGTCCGGAGTGGAGGCTTGCCTTCACTGCCGGTCATAGACGTAGTGGTCGTGTGTTCAAAGCCCGAGGACATACAGGCCAGGAAACTGGTACATGTGCTCTTCGTGTGGGAGCTGGTTAGTAGAGACTGTCCCTTCCATAGGATCGCTAAACCATCGTAGCGAATCCTCAGTCACCAGAGATGTGTTGGATAGGTGTAGGCTGGATTAAGGCCGAAAGGCTAGGTGCCTCCTGCATTGTTGCCACACTTCGAATGGGTACACAATGTTGAATTTGCAGCTCAGGGAGTACGGAATGCTGTGATGAGTTATCTCTGTACCATGGAGAGTAAGTACTAAATGCAATAAGCCAAGTAGCTGGGCCCGAACTTAGGAGACAACAAGATTGTTTTCAAAGAAATGCAAATAATCATTGTCAGGTTATCATTGCCATTATAATTCCTCTTGGTAGAAATTTATTTCTTTTGGACACTATCAACATATAAATAATACCTACATTCATAAAATGTAATCATTAATTCCAGGGGAAGAAACCCAGGATAACGTTCCTATTGTAAACCTCGAGGGCGAACTCATTAAAATGCAGAATATCCTAATTTCAGATCAAATGCTTGTTGAAAGCAGCTCCAGCTGTGAAGGTTGTAAGTATGATTCATATTTTGAAGTTATATTCAACTCGTTATGAAGGAGTTAGAACCAAAATAAATAAATATTGACGAGAATAAAAGATAAATATAAACACTTTTTGTGGGCTCTGGTTAGTCACGTGAGTTAAAGCTATGGTCTTAATCTCACTTGGTAAACCTAGAGTGACGAGTTCGATTCCAGCCTGGGAAAATAGGAATTTATTTAAGGAAGAACTCATTAAATAAAATCCTTAGTCCCACCCAGCTAGAAAATGGTATTAACCAAAAATTGGGCATTAATGAAAATCAGAGTTGACTCTTTGACACAACTGTACTTCATGTTTATATTAAGTACAGATGTTTATCAGAAATCCAAAAACGATTCAAAATTTGTACTTCACCTTCATTTTTGCAGAGCAGTTATGTTAAGTTATTTTCCTGCAGAGCAATTCCCATTAACTAAAAATGTAGAACAGTTCTCAATTTTGGTTAATAGATCCTTTTCCACAGATAAATAATTCCAATCCCTTTATTTTAAGTATACATTTCCTTTCGCTCATTTGTAGGTGTATTTTTCATAAATAAATAGCTGTTCAATCATGGATGGTCTAAATTTCTATAGTTACGAATAGATCTATTTTATTTCTTCTATTATTTATTTTATTTGGTAACCAGGAATTTTAGAGAACAACTGTAAATTAGTAGATTATACATTTTATTTCATTGGTGAAAAAATCCCATTTTTTAGGGATAATATTTCATTTCATTTGTTTTCTTCATAGATCCATTGATACATTTCTTCTTATGTAAATACTTTCAATCTAAGCCCATAATATGGCTAGCAAGTGGATTGACAAATCAAATAATCAGAATAATTAAGTTTCTATAAAGGTATTAAGTACCTCCACTTAATATTTTTATTCATTAATATGCCTCCTAAATACACTCTCATTTCGACCATGATATAACTGAGATATAGACATACACACACGCCTTCTTTAATGGGAATGGGGTTAGATTCTCGCCTGGGCAATAGGAATTTATTTAGTGTCGGGATTCATTACATAAAATCCTTAGTCCCACCCTGGCTAGAAAAGGGTGGTAACCTGTAGATAACCCCTCCTAATTAGCCTTAGTTGCAAAAAGTGGATTAATAAATAATTTAAATTTAAATTCTTTAAGGGGTTGTTATTATTTTGCCTTCCATCCCATTTATCCTAAATAAATAAATTTTAACTTCCATCAGAAGTAAATTCTTCCATGAATAGCGTGTCACTTAATAATTAAACTTCAAGCTGAAACCCCTTTATTAATTGACATAGATATACAAGCTCTCAGTTTTTGATCAAGTTCTCTGTAATGTGCTAATGTTTGATATCACAACTTATGAAAATTAGATAGACGTTAAATAAAAAATAATACAAATTTTACAAACAGTATCTTAGTTTTAATTTCAAACTAATTATTTTTCAATTCAGTCTATAATCTGTGAAAGAATGTTTAATGCATGGAATATTTTCTTATTTTTCATTCAAAGGTAGTGACCACATGATGAAAGTGCCTATTGTGAATCTCGAAGGAGAAGTTATAAAGAAAGTAAGTGTAAATATTGAAGGGGATGAGATAGTGGACAAATTTGGCAGCATTACACCTAAAAAAAGTAAGTCACTGTTTTAAAGCATCAGGTTGACCGTAACTTAAATTGTTTGGTGTTTTATTTAGCAGCTGTGGATTCGACCCACAAGCCCTGGTTTCCGCGTAAATGAGCAAGGCAAGGAAGAGACTGTTATCGAAAAATAAAAGCGGAGTGTAGATAGATTACGACTTGGGCCTAAACTTTTTAGAAGGCCATCTCTCCATAGCCTGTATATGGTGACTAATGAGGGGCATTGGAGAATATTTGTACTAGGGCAAATGCCTCTGTCTTGCCCCTCTAGCATAGTACCAATAAGAATATAGACAAGAAGAATCAATGTACATGATACAAGACACAATTTGATTTATCAAGGGTACTAGAGTAACAGGCGTTAAAGTTAACTGACCTTGGTAAATAAAACTAAAATTCTAAAACGGATTTATGTTAGTTTATTTATTATTATTCTAATATATCAGTGGGGAGGAAAGACAATTTTTATAATTAAATGAGCATTTAATGAACGACAAACCCCCCAAAGACACAAGATATAATTAATACTGATGTTTACTACCGATTTCAAAGACATATGATGTTAAGGCAGACTTCTATTTTTATAAATGTAGGATGGCTGCCTTGCTTAATATGGACACCTTGAATAAATAACT